>PVJD01001625.1:231699-252929 GCA_004026545.1 Mormoops blainvillei
CTCCCCTACCTCTTCCCCTTCTCCCCCCTCCCCATTTTTCCTTTCCTCTTCTCTCCTCTCTTCCCTGCCCTTCCTCCCCCTCCCCCCTCCTCCCCTTCCTGCTCACTCAGGACCCCCTCTACTCCCCTCCTAGCGCTCCGCACAGCCTCTTGGATCTCCTTAATGATGATTTTGACTTTTTTTCCTAAGAGACAGAGTCATCTGAAACCAAGCATATGAGCTGCTTTGTTGACCAAGTTAGTCACTAGCCTAGAGATGATAAATGAGGCGTAGTAATCAGACTAATATTTTTGAATACTGATAACATTAATATTTTTGAAGAGGGCCCAGGGCCCAGCGGGCAGGGTAAGCCGCCTTCGAGGCTTCCTTGTGCGGTAGTTCGGGAGCATCTCCTTGGGCTCTGAGTTCATGGGTGTGATCAGAGGAGGACAGAGGGAGGGGCTGGCAGTTTTTCCTAGTGAGCCTGGGGGCGAGGCATCAGTAGATGTCTGCAAACAGATCAGAGAGGAAAATAGACAAAGCCTGGAATCTTCTAGCGCCTGCTGTGGTCAGGTCCCTTAGCCACTCTTCAGATTCTCCTCTGCTAAGGCTTCCCTTAGCAGTCCCTTCCCTTACCTCCATGTCACTGTTACTGTGGCACCTTGGCTGGAAACCCCTTTCCCCCTCCTGTGCTCAAGCCCAGCCCTGCCCTTGGGTGGGCACATTATTCTACCTTGTGCTCTGTACCTGCCTGGGGGCGCAGCCATTCAGGAGGCAGGGCCCTTTCCCCGTGATAGAGGGACTGGCCTTTGCGGGGGCTGGCCTTGCTGGGGGGCGGGGTGGAGTGGGACAGGCGGGCTGCGCCCTGCCTCACCGACCACCCTTGCCGGGCAGGCTCCTCATTCTGTCCCAAGCTCCAGGAGCCCTGACCCTGGGGCCCTGGGCACTGAGCCAGGTGCGGAGTCACTGCCCCTGCTTCTACTCTCCTAGCTTCGCGCAGAGCCAGGCGCAAGTCCATTACAGCATAAACATTCCATGCCTCATTGATAGCATTTTTGTTGTAAAAATTATTTAGAAGGATTAAAAATTATTTGCAATTTTTTGGATGTGAATAACTCATTGAATTTAAAATAGGGTGTGATTTCTTGGAAATCATCAAGGCAACTTAGAAAATTCTTACTAAGAAAATCTAACTTACCAGCTATTTTCAGATGTGATGAAAAGTTCAGGAGTGCACCATAAATGAAGCAAGTTGACATGTTATGCTTTGTGGACATTCAGTTAAACATTAACATTTTTTATTTTGCTTTTTTAGGTCAGTAAATTGTTATTTTGTGTATGTCCAACACATGAAAGCTTTTAGAAAAATTCACAGGCCAGAGGCTCTGTGTATATAGAGTTTCATGGACAAACCAACCCAGTTCTAGGCCTGGTAGTGACTGGGTAGGGAAGGAGCAGGAGGGAGAGGAGGAGAAGAAAGAGGTGTTGGCTGGAGACATCGGGGCTCCCTGAGAGCCGGCTGGTGGGGTGGGTGGGGTGGGGCTGGGGCTAGGAGTCCTGGCTGGGCTCTGGACTCTTCACTGATGTTGTTAACTTAATCTGTAAAAGGGCTTTTGAACCTTGTCCTGTTGCCTGGAGGGCCTGTCCCCTAACTCTCCAGATACCCACTTAGCTACCCCTTCTCTTCATTCAAGACTCAAATGCCATCTTAATGACAATGGCGCCCCATTCTTTTCTAGTATATGATACAGTGTTAAGAAGCCAACCCTGACCACTGTGACTCAGTTGGGCATCGTCCCTCAAAGCGAAGGGTCTCCAGTTCAATTCCTTGTCAGGGACACATGCCTAGGTTATGGGTTCGGTCCCTTGTCAGAGGTCAGGGCTCATAGGAGAGGTAACTGATAGGTGCAGCTCATTCACATCAGGTGCTTCTCTCCCTCTCTTTCTCCCTCCCTGCCCCTCTCTCTAAAAATACATAAATAAACTCTTTTAAAAAAAGGAACCATGAAAGCTGTGAAAACAAACAAAGCAGGATGAGGGAGTAAGGCGTGTCATGTACTCATTGGTTGACTTGCACTTGGTCTGTCCGGACCACTTCCTGAGGGTCGGGATTATGTTTTGTTCACCTAGGCACCTAGGACGGTGTCTGGCACCTAGTAAGTCCACACAGTAAATAATGTTGGCTTCATGAATGAGTGAATGAATGACGGAGTCTTTGCCCCGCCTGCCTCCAGGGGCTGTTGGGAGAATCTGGTGAGAAGAAGATGCATGCTTCAAACGTGCCAGTGGCCCAAAAGTCAGACACATTTTCTGCTTGCAAAGGGCTTTCCGGATGTTTATTACGTAGCTCACAGAACAGCGGGTCTCAAACTTCCATCAGGGTAACAATCACTTGGAGAGCGTATTATAGTGCAGGTTGAAACCCAGAGATTCTGATTTGGCAGGTCTGGGGCAGAACCTGGGCATCTGAATTTAACAAATCCCCTGAGTGATACTGATGCTGCTCGACCCCAGACTGTCCTGGGGGAGACCCTCCCTGAGAACTAGCAACTTTCAGTTCTGTTTGCAGATAGGACATAAACCTAGAGCCCGTAGGCTGTCTCAAGCTGGAACGCAGTGTGACCAGGAGCCCATGGTTCCAAAGCTGGTGAAAGGGTGGGGACGGGGGCTGCCCCTCTCCGTGTTTGTGGGCCCGAGAGTCTGCATGGAGCAGAGCCACCACCTTGACTCTGCTTTTGGCGCCCTTCGGTGCAGGGGTTCTGGTTTTCTCATTTCTTTTTATTTGGGAGCTTCGGGCCACACAGGTCCCACAGAACCGTGCAGCCTGGTTCACACTCAGCCCAAAGCCCTTGTTGCTGAGCACTGATAGGAGCAGGAGTGGGTCTGGGTGCCTCCGGGAGGGCAGGGCTACCACACTGCTGCCTGATGACCTTGGAACAGGGCACAGAGGTGCTGGCATTAGAGGTTGGGCAGCCTGAAGCCCGTGAGGCCAACATGGGTGGACGCAGCCAGTTTGCTACGTCCCTGAAGTGGGACAGAGCCTCCCAGCCTGATCTACTTTGTGCTGAGCTGCCTGTGAATTCCCCTGGTGCAGCCCCTGGGTTCGTGACTGTTGAGGCTACACGGCAGGTCCTGCCTTCCCAGACCTCTGACAGATACCAAGCAGCACACAGCGTTCAGGTCACACACACACCGGCGATCTGCGAGGACAGGGTGTCAGGCTTACACCTCAGAGCAGACTCGGAACCCTGAGTCCCCAGGCAGGTTGGAGGGGCCCAAAAAGAGCACAAACAGCCAGGCTTGCAGGTGCCTTGAGTCATCTGGTCCCGCTCATTGATTCATTCTTTTGTTCATGCCACAGAAATGTACTCGGCACCTTCTATGAGGGCACAAAGATGAATAAGACAGCCCCTGTCCTCAGCGGACCTAACTGATAAATGATGCCCCAAAGCACAAGGAGTACAGGGAGCGACGAGCTCCCCCGGGGCCCAACGCTTGGCACGCGGCAGGCACTGCACTCCGTCATCGCCATTTAACGAACAAGTGCTGGGGGAGCGTCAGCAGAGAGCGAGTGGCCAGGGTAGGCTTCTTCATGAAGGAAGAGGGAAAAGGCGTTCTAGAGAGAAGGTGTGAAGCCATCGAGTATTTGCAGAACGACAAAAAATTTGGTGTGAGTGGCAGTGTGTTTCCTGAGCATGTAGTTCTAATCCGGCGAGGCTCCGAACACAGTGCGCGTGCCACCTCTTTCACCCTTGAGACGGGCCCCATGGCTGTCACTCCCGGCTTACAGTTGCATGGCCTGAGGCCCAGAGGGGCTGGTTAATGCTCCAGGCTGTGCAGGTAGCAGTGGCAGAGCCAGGAGTCCAACCTCTTCCCAGCTGGCACTTCGCCCATCTAGGCCTCAGTCACTCCATCTGTAAAATGGGACACCCAGGCTTCCCTTGCAGGTTTCCTGGAGGGATGAAGTAAGCTGTGCATGAAAGCACCTGAAAAACCTGTGAAAAGACTACACGATTCACGAAAAATTTGGTTACTTTGGGGAGTCTGTCTAGGGGACCAAGGGTCAGAGGAGAAAGAATAACGTACCAATCACTGGATCACTTATTGGGCCTCTAGCGCAGAAAGGTTAAATAAATGACAAGGAAACTTAAGGGGAAGGAGTCGGGTGGGGGTTCAGTTCGAAAAGGGAAGGAGAAGTTGAGGCTGGTGTTCTTGAAGGAGGGGTGCCACTTTTCTGTGGTGGACACTCCCCCTGCACCCCACCCCTGTCCCTTTGAGGAGAAGGACACTGTGGCGACAGGCTTCCTCCTTAATACTGTATGTATGTTTTATCTCCACAGACTTCTTGCAGACTTGGTTTAAAGATCTCAGCTCAATACCATTAGTGTATCTCTGCAGAGGGCCCTTTGTAAAATTGATTAGGAAGTGGGCTTTTGCATGTGGGGTGGGGGTGGAGGTGGGACCTAATTGGATTTGCGCACTAGATGGTATCTCATTCCCTGCCTCTATGGACTGGCTTGGGGACCTCCCGGGGAGCCAGGGCCCCTAATTTGGTTTGCGAATACATTAGCCAAACAAGCTGAGGGGGCTCCTTTGGGGAGTCAGTTTGGGGGGATGGGGCCAGGAGATGGAGGGAAGTCTGAGGAAATGAAGAAGGGGGCACTTTCTGCGTAGATCCTGGGAGAAGGCTGGGCCCTAGAACACCTAGGGCGTGCGTTTTACCCCATCCACGAGAACGAAGCAGACTTTTAAGGGGACTTGTTATTGTATAACCTGTCATTTACCGAGTTGCTGTATGTATACGTTTTCATTTTTCAGTCTTAAAATAAGTAATATTCACATGTAGAGTAAAAAATCAGACAGAACCAGAGCGTAGGCAATGACCGTATGTTATCCTTTCCTTCTCCCCTAGCCCTTGATCCCCTAGGTAGACTCCCCAGAGTGACCGGTGTTACCAAGTTTTCGTGACTCTTGTGTCTTTGCACAGATTTTCCATTCACATTCGTGCACAGCTTTCCTCATCCCTCCAGGAAACCCTCAAGCGCAGCCCGGCCGTCCTGTTTTACAGATGGAGACATTGCAGTTTAGAGCGGTTAAGCCAGTGGGTGCATGGCAGGGCCAGGGCCCAGACTGTCCACGGCCTGGCTTAAATCCTAGCGTCTTTCCACGGACTTGTGTGCCCTACCTGAAAAGAGAGAGAACTGCTCAAAGCTAAAAAAGTTGGCACTTGGATTTTGACTTCTCCAGCTCTTTTCTGGGGTCCATTCATGGCCTATCGTTTTGCCTGCTTATGCCTAAGCATCCTCCAAACAGAATGGAAGCTTCCAAGGGCGTCCTTGGTTAGAGCCCCCTTCACTTCAACAGCCCTTTGTGGGAGTGAGTAGAGTCCTTGACTGCTTTATCAGAACGCTGCAGGTGGCTCCTTCTGCCCACGTCCCTACCAGGCACCTCGGGGTGGGGGGACGGTGAAGGGTAGCAAGAGTGCCAGTAGCTATGCATGCTGCAAAATAAGGGTGGCATCAGAACCTAGGGTCAGTGCCAAGCTTCATTACAGATAATAAATAGTACCACTCTCATAAGGTTCTTGGGAGGTCTGAGTGATATGATGTCATGGCACCTGGCACATGGTAAGCTCTCAATTAACATTAGCAATTATTAGTATTACTAGCTAGGTAAACTTTAATTCATTACTTATCCCCTCTGTGCAAGTTAGGTCAACCAGGATATAAGAATAATATTGTTCTTATATTATTATAGTACTTTTAAATGGCTAGTATTTTTAAAAATATAATGTATTTACATAATGAAACAGTGTTGTCTTAAATAGAATTAGGACAATGCCAGGCATTCAAGAGGTGCTCAAGGTATGAGATATCTCATTTTTGTCCCTTTCCCTTTAGCAGGTTTAAATCAAGATCTTGGTTCTCTTTTATCCCCATTCTGAGTTTAATTTCCGTAAAGTGAACCAACGTTAATTCCCACTCAACAATTTATTGAGCACCTGCTCTTTGCTTGGCACCGTACCAGGTACCGGGGGCACAAAGGTCAATATAGGACACGGACCCTGCCATTTTAGAACAGGGGGATCACTTGCAGTGCAGGCTTTCTGGGGGGATTGGAGAGTGCCAGTGGAGTGAAGGGGTAGACAGGACTTAATGCTCTCCAGTACCTCAGTGTTCCCTTGTGAGCTGGGCTACTCCCCCGCTGCTGCTTGGTGTTTGGAAGATGTGGAACAACCTGGCCAATGCGATTGAAGTCTCATGGAGCCCATAAGGGCCTAGAGGCTTTCTCCTTCACATTGGCCCCTCCCCATCACCAAGTACCCTGTACCCCACTGTGCCCACCCCTGGGAGCCTGCACCCAGGGCTGCAGGAACATGGGCTGCGGATCTGGGGACCTCCATCCTTTCAGCCCTCCTGCCCCAAACTGCGGCCTGTCCCACCACCTCTCTGTGAACAAGCTGCACCTTTTCAACAGTTCTTTATCCCAACCCCATCCTCTCCCCACAAGGAAGGTTTCGTGGGGACCAGAATACCTCAGCCCAGTACTGTAGTAAACCCAGAATTGTGTAACAGCTGGATTACAGGGAGATTATTAACTTTGCTTAAAGATTTTCCATTTGCACAACGATTAGCTGCGGGGCTCCTTTAAGTAGCTGGCTGTGCTAATGCATTTGTGCTGCAAAGAAAGGGCAATGGGAACAAGGCAAGTGGGCAGAACTGGGAAATAGACTGCTACCTGACGATCATTTTACCTCTCGGGGCCTCAGTTTCCTCGTTGATGACAGTGAAAAGCAGCTGCCCCGCGCAGCCCCCCCCCGCCTTAGGTAACTGCGCCGCAAAGGCAGCGAGTAATCAGAGGCCCTGCAGATCGAAGGTGGCAGGGTCTCCACCTGCAGGGCCTTCGCGCTCAGGTGGGACGGACTGCCCAGCGTGGTGTGCAGTGTGACGTGGCCAACTCCCCACATGCTCCAGGGTCTTTGGAGCCAGTGCCACAGGATTCCAGTTCCAAACCCCTCACTTTTGCGCCCAGGGATTTTCAGAACTGGCCCTGGCTTACCTCCCCAATCTGGACCACCTGCCCTGTTCTCACCAGACATCTTCCTGGCCCCACTGGCTGCCATGCACCTCTCGTCCCAGAATTCCCAAGGTACCTGCACTTCCCTGGGTGTGTATCTCTGGGATTTGTGCCTGCCGGTCCTGGCTTCCTGGAAAACCATTCCATACCAGTTCCCTTTAGTGGCCTGGTTAACACCTTACTTGCCATTCAAGACAGCCAGCCCCTGAGGGGGTAGCTCAGTTGATTAGAGCATCATCTGCATAGGCCAAGGTTACAGGTTCCATCCCCAGTCACGGCACATACAAGAATGAATCAATGAATGCATAGATAAGTGGATCAGTAAATCAATGTTTCTCTCTCTCCCTTCCTTCCTTCCTCTCTCTCTCTCAAATCAATAAATTTTAAAAAAAAAATTTTTTTAAAGACAGCCCAGATTCCTCCTCTTCCAGGAAGTCTTCCCTGACCTCCTTCTCCTAAGGAGGGTTAGATACCCCTTCTCTCTGCTTCAGAAGTTCCCATGAATATGCGTATGTGACTCTATCACCACACTTTTGGCCATGTTGTTGTAATTATCACTTGTTTGTATCTGCCATGAGCTGTCTAGGGGCAAGATCCCTATTGTGTTGAACTCAGTAAATGTGTGGTAAATGAAATTAAATGAGAGTAACTGCTTTTTACATGAGATACACGTGCTTCCTGCCCAAGCACATAGAGCACCCCACCTCCCAGGAAGCAAATGGCATGTCCTTAAGGGCAAAACCTTAAGACCACAGGAGTCCAAGTAAATCTTGGCTGTACCCCAGCTGTAGGACCAAATGCCTTTACCCCTCAGTTTCCCCACCTGTAAAATGGGATCCTAGTAGTCCTCTGATCTCTTAGGGTTGCTGTGAAGACGAAATGAGTTAATCTGCATGTCGCACTCAGAACAGTGCCTGGATGTAGTCCTGTGTTTGGTAGTAGGTTAGCTTTGAGGGCCCTGGATTTCTGCCCCGTGGATCCTCCCAGGCCCGCAGCTCCTCTCCCAGGCCCCCAGTGTCCCCAGGTTGCTGAGCTGGCTGTTTCCTCTCTCTTCTCTCTCTTCAGTGAACTTTCTCACTTCCCTACCCACCCAAGCCAGTCAGCACAGAAATAATCCAATTTTACTCGATTATTAGTCATTACTTTCTGCTGCTGCTTTTATTACTTGTTTTTAAGCATTCTAGATTTAATTGAGTTGATTGATTAGCACAATCGCTGATTGGAAGGAGATACTCTGTAACCCTGTCCTCCCCCAGCCTGTACCCTCCCCCCAGAGACACCTTGGGTTGACTGTAGGGGTCCAGGGCTCCCATCCTAGAGGTGCAGTGGTAGGCTGAGTGAGCTGGGAGCCAGGTGCCTGGCTCTGACTGGCTGAGTGACCTGGGACCAGTTCTTTATCCCCTCTGAGCCTGAGGTCTTCACCTGTAAAAAGAGGATTGAACTAAATGAGTCTTCTGATCTCTTCCAACCCTAAAATTCTATGAAAACTCTACATCTAAGCTCCCCTGCTCTCCTCTAGTTTTTGAAAAATTATATTTTATTGATTATGCTATTACAGTTGTCCCAATTTTTCCCCCTTTGCCCCCACCCAACACCCCCTACTCCCTCAGGCAATCCCCACACCATTGTTCATGTCCATGGGTCATGCATATAGGCTCTCTGGCTACTCCATTTCCTATACTGTACTTTACATCCCCATGGCTACCCTGTAACTACCTATTTGTTCTTCTTAATCCCCTCACCTCTTCACCCTTTTCCCCACATCCCCCACCCATCTGGCAACCATCAAAACCCTCTCCATATCCATGATTCTGTCTCTGTTCTTCTTGTTTGCTTAGTTTGTTTTACACATTCAGTTGTTCATGGGTGTGTATTCATTGCCATTTTATTGTTCATAGTTTTGTTCTTATTCTTTTTCTTAAATAAGCCCCTTGAACATTTCATATAATAATGGTTTGGTGATGATTAACTCTTTTAGTTTTTTCTTGTTTGGGAAGCTCTTTATCAGCCCTTTGATTCTAAACGATATCATTGCTGGGTAAAGCAAACTTGGCTGTACCGGCTTTTCAAGAGTTTGAATATTTCTTGCCACTTCTTTCTAGCCTGCACAGTTTCTTTTGAGAAATCAGCTGACAGTCTTACAGGAACTCCCCTGTAGGTAACAAACTGCTTTTCTCTTGGTGCTTTTAAGATTCTCCCTTTAATCTTTAACTTTTGGCATTTTAATTATGATGTGTCTTGGAGTGGGGCTGTTTGCATCCATCTTGTTTGGAGCTCTCCATGCTTCCTTGACTTGTATGTCTATTCCCTTCACCAAATTAGGGAACTTTTCTTTCATTATTTTTTCAAATAGATTTTCAATTTCTTGCTCTTTTTTTTTTCCTTCTGGTACCCCTATGATGCGAATATTGGAATGCTTGAAGTTGTCCTGTATACTGCTTACTATCCTCATTTTTTTGGATTCTTTTTTCCTCTTGTTCCAATTGCTTGTTTTTTGTTTCCTTATGTTCCAAATCATTGATTTGATTCTTGGCTTCATCCAATCTACTGTTGTTTTCCTGTAAATTGTTCTTTTTTCAATTAGTGAATCCTTCATATCTGACTGGATCTTTTCTATGCTGCTGAGGTCCTCACTAAGTTCCTTGAGCATCCTTATAACCAGTGTTTTGAACTCCACATCTGAAAGATTGCTTATCTCCATTTTGTTTAGTTCAGGAGTTTTGATCTGTTCTTTCATCTGGGCCATGTTTCTTTGTCTCCTCATTTTGGCAGCCTCCCTGTGTTTGTTTCTATGTATCAGGTAGAGCTGCTGTAACTCGCTGTCTTGGTATTGTGGCCTAATGTGGTAGGTGTCCTGTAGGATTCCGTGGCACAGCCTCCCCTATTAGCCAAACTGGGTACTTGAGGTGCACCCTTCATGTGGGCTAAGAACTCCCTCCTCTTATAGTTGAGCATTGATTGCTGTTGGCAGGTCAGTGAGAAGAATTTACCCAGGCCAGTCAGCTGCAAAGACTGGCTGTGATCACTGACCACCAATCTCTGCCCTCCATGGAGGATCAGCTGTGCAGTGGCAGGGTGGTGGTGCTCCAGTGTGATTTGTAGCTGTCCACTGAGTGGGTGGGCTCTGGGGTTTCCCAGGTGGTACAGGTCAAGGTCAGCCCCCACCTGTGTTTTGCCCAGGGCCACCCTGCCTTGGCTATAAAGCAATCTGAGATGGCTGCTACTTGTGCTGGGCTTGAAGATTCCCAGGCAAAGCCAAACTGTGAACCTAGGCCGGCTGCTGCTGGTTCAGGGCCTGGGGCCACTTAGCAAGAGCATGGGGGCAGGGGGTTCACTGAGGCTGGTTGTTGTTTGTTTGAGAGGATTTAGGAAGTGTGAAGCATAAGCCAAGATCAGCCATTCATATGGAAAAGCTCTGCTAACAGCTTGGGTGGGCCTGTAAATTGGGTGGATGGTGTCTCAGGGGATCTCCAAGGTGGAGCAAACAGTGTTAGCCAGGGTGATAGAATCTCAAATATGGCACCCACCTGCTGGCTCTGTGGCTCTGTTGGAGGGGAGGGTTCAGAAAATGGACAGTGGCCTCTGCCCGCCTTTCTGTCTTGGAGAAAGCAGTCCCTCAGCTCTTGCCTTGATGCCAGACATTTCAGTTCCTCCCCGCAGGCCACTGGTGCCTTTCAAGCTGCTACTCCAGTGCTGGAGCTCAGAAGAAGTGAGTCTGAGTAAGTCCGTGTGTAGGTTCTTTAAGAGGACCTGCTTGGGACTCCAGAAGTTTCTTCTACTTACTCAGTCCCCTCTGGTTTTTGCAACCTGAACTTATGGGGACTTATCTTCCTGGCACTGGAACACTGGGCTGCGGGTGCCTGGGGTGGGGCTGGGACTCCTAGCTCCTGAGATATCCCTCCTGAATTTTTATCCACCAGACATGGATGTGGGACCAGCCCTTCCTGTTTCCTCTCCTCCTACCAGTCTGGATGGATGTGGTATCTTTAATTCCATAGTTGTCGGACTTCCATTCAATTCAATTTATGATGGTTCTAAGTGATATTGTTCTATAGCTTAGTTGTAATTTCGATGTGGTTGTGTAAGGAGGTTAGCCGTGTTTACCTATGCAGCCATCTTGACCAAAAGTCCCTCTGGTTTTTGAATCATTCCTTCATTCAGCATCACTGAGAGCTTGCTCTGTGCCCAGCACTTAGCCAGGTTTTGTAGGATCCAGACGTGAGCAAGACAAGCAAGGACGTTGCCTTCCAGGAGCTAGTAGGGGGAGGCTGACAACAGCAAAGTCTAGTGTGTATAAGTTATGTGTGTTCTAAGTTCAGCGGGAGCCCCTAACTCTGCAAAGTTATAGAGGGAGGGACATTTCAGTTTAGTCCAAAACAAAAACAAACAATACAAACAAAACTGAACAGACTGTTGTGGGGGCGGAGACCTTTACAAAGGCCACCCCTACATACCAAATATTGTGCTAAGCACTTTCTTCTCATTTTCTCATTAATCCTCACAGCAGCCCTCTGAATAAGGGAATGTAGTATCAATTTTGTAGATGGAACGCTTGCAGCTTGGAGAAACTACGTGGTATGCTTAAGTGAGCAGGAGAGATAGATGTTGAAATGAGGTCTGAACAATATTAAAGCATATCTTCTTTATACAATATCATATCATGTTACAATATTAACTAATTTGAGAAATGTTTTTTAGAATTCAGTTAATTTCCCAAATATCACTTCTCTTTTCACTTTTGCACATTATCTTCCATACATACTCTTTTTATATTGTATTTGTATGTAACCAGTGCAAAGGCCCTGGCATAGGTAGTGATGCCCTTGGCATATCTGGGGCAGAGCAAGGAGGCCAGTGTGCCTGGACATGGGGAGAAAGGGTCAAAGGTGAAGTTGGAAAGGCCTTTGTAGACCGTGGAAGGGACTGGATTTTATTTCCAACACGTTTTTCCATTTTCTTCCAATTCCCAGTGTGTTTCAACAATCCCACAATTCAACCCGGTGGATATGGCATTATAAACCAACATTAAGGTTGTTTTCAGCACTATTTGTGCGCTTGTGGGTGTGTGGACAGGCATGTGTTTGAAGTGAATACTACAGGTCACATTTCAAGCACGTGGCTATTTGCTTCTGATAAACTATCTTTGGCTTAATCGATATGTGTGAGATAACTGGCTCACAATGTCTGGTCATCTCTGTGGCTCTAGACTGTTAAGGCCACGCCATGACTGCTGGTGGAGAGAGGCGAAGGCATGCCCGGCAGTGCCCCTGGGTGTGCGGAGGAGCAGAGCTAAGACAGAGCAAGGCTTGCCGGAGGCTTCTGGCCTAAAGGAGGGGCTGGTGGTCAGAAAGGAGATGCCTCCTGAGGACAGGTCTGCAGGCGAGTCATGTGGCTCTTCACCTTCTCTTCAAGAAGCCAAGCTGGAGCTTTGTGATGTTTTCTGGTTTAAAAAAATACCACCTTTTTCATTAGAATAGTTTTGCATTTACAGAAAAATTGCAAAGATAGTGCAGACAGTTTCATATACCAGTGGCCAGTTTTCCCTCTCGTTAACTTCGTACATTACTATGGTACATTGGTCACAATGAAGACACTGGGATTGGTACATTGCCATGAACTAAACCCCATACTTCATTCCAATTTCATTCATTTTCCCACTGAGACCCTGTTTCTCTTCCGGAATCCACACTCCCACATAGCATTTAGTTGTCCAATCTCTTTATTCTCCTTCGGTCTGTGACAGTTTTGCAGACTTTCCTTAGTTCATGACCTTGAAACTTTGGAGGCAGCTGGCCAGGTAGTTTGCTTTTGCATTTTAAAACTATTTCCTTTTGGAATTGTGACCTTGAGAGGCTATGAAATGTTGAGGCAAAGCTCAGAACTCAGGAATCAAAGGAGCCTAGATTCAAATCTTGGTTCTGTCCCTAACCCACAAAGGGACACTGAACAAGGACACTTTCCATCCTCAGTTCCTCCACCCTTACCGTGGCGGCGAGATTTTTCACCTTGGATACTTGGACAGACATGTAAGAGCTCAGCAGCTTCGGTTCACTTTGGCTTCTTTTGTGAGTGGACACCTACCCGGTGGGACTGGTCACCCTGACGACTTTGTTCACTTCCTCTCAGGAGCCAAGACTGTGAAATGCCAGAGTGAGGATGGGGAGGGCATGACAACGTTGCAGGAGGCTGACGCTTGGCAAAGCTTATGAAAAATGGTATCCTAATTGGATCCTTACAGTAACTCCATGAGGTAGCAAACACGGATTATCACTGTTTTAGAAATGAAGAAACTGAGGCCCAGAGAAGGTCAAGAACGTGCTGAAGGTCATGGAAGAAGGAAGGGGCAGAAGCCAAGACTTGAACCTGGACTAGGAGAGCCTGGATTTGGGTGGCTCTTCCTTGCAGTGCAGCCTGGTCTGAGCTGGCCTGTGGGTGGGGTGGGCAGCTCTGGGGCGGATGTGGATGGAGAAGCCCTGCTCTCCTGATCCTGGGCTGGAAAAGGGGGGGGTTCTGCCAAGTCGGCAGGAGGACTGGTGTTTGGCTGGGCAGACACGTCAGGGTGGGAGACTAGGAAGTTATGGATTCCCAGTCTTTACACGTCATATTGATCTTGGGTCATTGTATTACAGGGAGTGTTTCATTTTGTAATGTGGATTTTTTTTTCCTTTAGGTGATTTCATTTTAACCCTTGAGTTACCTGTGAAACCAACATGAGCTAAAAGCTTGTGACTGGCACCCAGCTTCACAGGCGAATCTCGGGGTTAACAGTCCTGTTTGCTTCCAGAGGGCCTACTGTGATACCTCCTGTGTCATGTGTCGTTAGGCCTCTCTGGCAGAGGTCTAACGGCTGTCTCCATTTTCCAGAGAGGGAAGTACAGTGACTGAGACCAGACAGGGCAAGTGACTGTTTCAGGGACACACAGCCTTAGAGCTGGGGCAGGAGCCATATCGGTGAGTTGCTGGGCTCTTTCGACCCAGCATGATAACAACTGAGAAGACCTTTTACTGTTTATTATTTCTTTAAAAACCTGAAATGTAAACTATAAAATTGCAATTCTACCCTTGAAATGGGAGCTGGAAGTGTGTGTATGTGTATGTGTGTGTGTGAGAGAGAGAGAGGGAGAGAGAAGCACATCAAGTGAGTGCATTATGAGGACAAAGGAGAAAGCAAACAGCCAAAATTTACCCTCAGTTCCACCAAGGCACACAGTCTGGAGGCGTGGGCGGTCCTTTTCAAAATGGGCCCCTGGGACCTGCGGCTGCCATCCCCTTGACCTTGGGAGTCCCCGCTCCATCCACTTTGAATTTTCTCCACTCAGGGCTCATAGGCCACCTCCCGCTCCTCATAAGCTCTGCACACAGATGCCATAGCCCTGGCAATTCCGCTGGTTCTAAGTGACATCTCTTCTGCCTGCGCCTGTCACTGAGGTGTGCCCAGGTTTTCAGATCTCTGGACAAGCCTGTCGTCTCACTGAGCAGGCTGTGTGTACCACACCCCTTCACCCTTTTGGCCCTGGCGGCTGGACTTGGGTCACAGGTGTATGTACCCCGGTGGCCCAGAGAACAGTGTCTGTTCAAACCTGCTGCTGTCTTAGTCCCTGTGGACGGCTATAACAAAATTCCATAAACCAGATGACTTATAAACAACAGAAATTATTTCTCCCAGTTCTGGAGTCTGGGAAGTCCAAGATCGTGCCCCCAGCAGATTTAGTGTGTGATGCGGACCCAATTCCTGGCTCATAGACAGCGGTCTTCTCACTGTGTCCTCACGTGTACAAGGTGATGAGGGGGCTCTCTGGAGCCTCATTTACAAGGGCACTGATCCCATTCACGAGGGCTCCACCCTCACAACCTAATCACCCCCCAGGAAAGCCCTGCCTCCTAACACCATCACCTTGGGGGTAGGTTGCAACATAGATGCACACATCTGGTCTACGGCACCTGCCATCCTCTTTCTGGCTGTCGTTAGCCTCTGCTCCTCCTTCGAACTCAGACCCACCAGGAGGAGGACAGAGGCCATTTCTCTTCCGCCACCTTTAAAGGCCAATCCGGCCAGGAAAGGGAAGAAGTAACTTTCAGGAGTTACCACTCTTCTCCAGAGTTGGTTCTTGATCTTAGTGTGTAGGGGTCGGAGGAGGGGGAGCCCAGAGTGGCTGAACCTCCCACTGTGGGTGTCAGAATGGATTCGAGTTCAAAACTTTACCCTTTAACATACCTGAGATGTTGTGTGACCCATGACACTTAACATCCTTGTTCCTCAATAGCTTTTCCCATCTATAAAATAGGACTGAAAACCCAGAGTTATCGTGAGGATTAAAAAAGCTTATATGTATAAAGCACTTTGCACATAGTTAAGTGCTTAAGAAAGGAAATTTCATGTTATTATCCCATTAAATAATGCAATTGCATTAATGTCTTTTTTCCTCCAAAGGGCTTCCATGTCTCTTTTCTCCTTACAACCAGCCAGCGAAGAAGGTAGTTGTCCCTGGGTCCAGCTCACCCACGCAGCACCTGAGATGCAGGGAGTGCAGTAGAACAACCAAGGCCATGCAACAAGGCAGTGGGGTTTCTGAGGTCTGACTCTGAGGTCGCGGGGCCCCTGGCTGGGCTGGGTTAGATGTGTCCAGTGGGGCATACTTGCAGCCACAAGGGCACGATAGCAGCCCCTGCTCCCCCCTCACCTCCTTGGGAGCAGCTGTCCTCTCAGTCCCAGCTCCGACTTCCCAGGGAGGGGGACCCTAATTTTATTTGGTGCTGGTAGGCGGTGACTCTACCTCTCAAGCTGGTGGCAGGGCTGGTGTCATTGCCAGCAGCATCTCGGTGGGATGAAGGTTGCATTAGTGAACAGTGATTGAAATGCAAAATAACATTTTGATCGAACCAGCAGGCTGTTTATTTATCAGATCAATAGTCAAAATGCTCCTTCTGGAGAAGTCAGCTTGATAAGTGACAGCTTTTCCAAGGGCAAGCCTGGTGAATCCAGTGCCCCACCCCCAACAGCTCAGGGTAGGGCCAGGAGCCTGGAATCTGGGACTGTCCCCCACCTCTGTTCCCCACTTTCCACATTTTCTTCTTAGATCCAGTTCCTAGAGGAAACGACGGAGACCCAAGTTGTTGGACCCTCCTTGCCGTGGCCGGAAGGACCTGCCCTTCTGAGAGCTGAGGAATAATAGTTAACAGCTCAGGTTTATCAAGCACTTAAGATGTGCAGGTGCTGCTGGGGGTGCTTCCCATTTATTGTGTCATTTAATTCTCAGAAAAATTCTATGAGGTTTGGCAACTTTATGTTGCAAATTCTGCAGATAAAGACACTGAGGCGTGGAGAGGTTAAGCAACTGGTTGCGCAAAGTGACAAAGTAAGGATTTGAGTAAGTGACAAAGATAGGATTCGAATCCATGTGGTAGGGTAGGATTCGAATCCTCTTCTGTCCCCTCTGTAGAGGGCGGGGAACAACGGTGGACCCTTTCACTCATACAGAGTCGGGGTTCTGGGTCTATCTTTCCAACCTCACTTTCTACAGGTTTTCATAAATTACACAGATTCTTGTGTTAAAGTATATTTTCTAACATTTCAAAACCAGATTTCTTGAAATGTGGGTCTCAGACTCTAGCCTCTATAAATTGCTTCCAAACGCATTACATAGTTTTGGATTCATACATCTTTCGTAACATCTTTAAACCAGGATTAGCAGGGTTCAATGGAAACTGGTGGTGAGGTTGATCCTTTAGGTCCTTCAGTGGGGACAGTGGCACTCCGACCTCTGGGCTCTGCCCCTTTGGCACTGTCTGACACCCTTGCTCTGATGCTGGTCCTGTCCTATGGCTCAGGCCCGTGACTGTCACATCCTAAACAGGTGTTGGCTGGGGACTCATATCCCACCCAACTCTCAGGCCTCCTCATTCATTTGTTCAAATATTTATTGAGCACCTGTTGGGTGCCGGAAGTGCTCCAGACCAAGGAAAATGGCAGAAAAGAAGGCAGACACAGCCCTGCCCTCATCTCATGTACAGAGCCCTCAAGGTGGGGGCGTACAGCCAGGAAACAGCCCCAAGGCCGCGTGGCTGGCACAGAGTACCATGGGGGACAGCGGGCAGGGGACAGCACCACAGAGGTGATGGGTCAGGCCCCAAGGGCTTTCCCAGCCGCAGTAAGGACTCCTGCTTTCTGACGGGAAGACCCTGGTTAGTTTGAGCAGAGGAGCGTTGTGACTTAGTCCTTCTTTGCTTTGTAACTCACTCCAGCACTTTCTGGCTATGTGACCCCTGCAAGGATATTTAGCCCCTCTGGGCCTCAGTTTCCTAATCTGTAACATGGAGAAAATGTAGAGGTACCTACTTCAACCAGTTGTGCAAGGAATCTGTGACTGAACACATAGAGTACTGTGCCCAGCACACAATGAAGCCTTTATCATCATACTACCACCAACATTACTGAGGTCAGAAGCAGGTCCCCAGGTGGCTACAGCACCAGGCCCTCACCTGCCTAACCAAGTTAAGATGTCTCTGTCATCTACCCAGAGACCAAAAAATTGATTCAGGAAGAAAAATGGATGCTAGGAGCCTCAAGCTTCCTGTGTCATCTCTGTCGTGCATAGGGCCACACAGAAAGGGTCACAGCCATGACCACAGGTGGTGGATAGAAGTGTTGTCCCCCTCATTGGGTCTGCACACTGCCCCATGGGAACACACACGGGGAAGCAGCGGTAAGGCCTGCCAACGGCACTCACAAAAGAGACTCCGATGTGTGATCACACAAGGAGCAGAGTGGAAGTCGGTTGGTGTGAGCCAAGCGCCTTAAACACTGATTCCATCTCGGGTTGCATCAATGGAAGTGTAGCGTCTAGGATGAGGGAGGTGTTAGTACTGTGCTGCTCTGCGCTGTCCAGAACTCATCTGACGGGCTGTGCTCAGTTCTTCTGGGCTGTAGGAGGAATAGACAGAGCAGATGATTATTCTCAAAGGAGGGCAAGTGTTGGTCCTGGTGAGGAGAGGAAGCCCCCCAGCAACCTAGTGGGCTTAGAATTGTGTGTAGGTCCTGAGGGAGTGGTATAAATTGCACTGGAAGCTCCAGAGGGAAGAAATATTTTGGCTCTTGACAAGAGTTTTGTCTTTAAAAAAAAACAAACCAATCTGAGAGGTCTAAAGATGGGAACAGCTCCCTCCTGAACTAGTGACCTCCCTGCCACTGGGGCCTTCAACAAAGGTAGGTGGCCGCTTGGCAACGGGGACAGACCAGAGGCCCTTCGAGGCCCTGCCCTGGTCTGAGCGTCTCTGGCTGGAGGAGGGCCCTGCCTGCCTCTCCCTGTCTCTGCTGTTCCTCCGACACAGCGCTCTCGCTGCCTGCCTCCCTCCTTCTCTCCCTTCAGGCCTCTGCTGAAATGTCTCCTCCTCAGAGAAGCCTTCTCTGGCCACGGCAGTTAGAGGCTCCATCTGCCATCTGTCCCCTTCCTTGTTCTTTCTTTATAGTGCCCATCATTAATTGAACCTATACTCTTTGGTTGCTTATTTATGGTATCAGTTAGGGTGGGTACCACTAGCTATTATTACATACAACTCCTGTGTTTCAGTGACTTAACACAGAAGAAGTTTACCTCTTGTCCACTCAAAATTCTGGTGAGGGTGTTCAATAGGCAGCCTTTCAAGAGGTTCTTCAGGGGCCTGGGCTCCTTCCAATTTGTGGCTCTGCCGTCCCCCAGGGCCTTGGAGCCCCCTCCTGGATCCCCTGCCTGCATCCTCTGGAGGCTTTGCCCAGATCCTGCTTGGCCTACAGGATGGAAAGAGACAAAGGGGGAGATGGGGAGAGCGGGCGGGAGTGTCAGGAGATTTTTATGGGCTAGAATGCGGAAGTGGCTTATATCACTGTGCCCGCATTCCATTGGCCAGGACGAGTCAGTGGCCACAGCTAACTGAAAGGAACTGGGAAATGTACTATTTTTGATGTCTAGGAGGAAAATGAAATTGCTTTGGGTGAACTCATAACAGCCTCAGCTATACTTATCATATTTCATTGAATCTATGACATCATCTATTGTTAAAGACACCATTATTTTTGCAACCACTAATTAAATTAAACTATGGCATGCTATCAATTCAAGATGCATTCTGATTGCCAAGATGTTAAAACATGAAAAAAACGGTGACGCTTAGAGTCAGTGAAATATGGACTTGTCACTCCTTGAGGGCAGTAACCTGTCCCTAGGAATGGAATAGTGTCCGCCACCCCGCAGATACACAAGAATTGGTAATGAAATGAATGAGAAAGGCAGGGGATGAACGAATGAAATGGTGCGTGAGTTGTTCTTTTGGTCACATGTCAGAACCCTCCTTGGGTGAGCTGTGGAGTCAGGGGATCACGCTGTCCTCACTCGCCTGAGCAGAGGTGCTGCTGGGCTTGTGAACGCCCACCAACCATGGCGGAGGCTCGCTCCCAGGACCCTGCCCCTGGCTAGCACCCTTCTCTGCTGCCAGCTTCCGTAGTCTTCTACTTCGCTGCACGTGGGCATGAAATATGACCTTGTTCACACTTGAGCTGTCCACCTTACTGCGTCTGTCCTAGAGAGGCAGACGTGACGCCACAGATTTCATGGGAGAGGCTCACTGTTGGGTCTGGTGCATATCCCTGGGTCAGTCATCTGGGCCAGTGGGGTAGAGATCTGTAGGAATGTGGCAATTCCTGCAGGAGCGTGTGTGTGTGTGTGTGTGTGTGTGTGTGTGTGAAAGAGAAAGAGAATGAGAGAGGGAGGGGAAGAGAGAGAGAGAGAATGAATGCTGGGCTAGGATGTCACTTCCTAGGAGAGAGGCTAGTTAGTTCTAATAGTTGGTTCTAGTACTGCCTGAATGAGGAACCCCTTTGCCTGAAAAGGCACTTTTCTCGGTGGAAGTCCCAGCATGCAGGGAGGCCTGCAAACACATGATTAAATGGGTGGTGAGGTACATGCATGGATGGATGAATGATGGAAGGAGAGAGGGAGTAAGACAGTCTTACTTACTATGAGATTGAATTTTTTAGAGGCTGTGAATGGAAACCATCTCCTCATTGCCAAAAAGGAGTGCTAAGAACTGCTAGCTGCTAACATTTATTTATTGAGCACTTATTGTATGCCAGGCACTGTTCCAAGCTCTTTTCTGTATTAAGTCAGTAATCCTCAAGACAACCTATGAAATGATAACGATCACCTCCATTTTACAGATGAGGAAACTGAGGCACAGAGGGTTAAATAACTTGTAAGGGACAGAACTGGAATTCAAACTCAGACAGTCCGGCTGCAGCCCCAAGGCTCTAAGGCCCAGCACCACGGCTGCGTGGAGGATCACATGTCATCTGGACACTGCAGAATCTGATTGAAGGCAGCAGGTGGGATGTTTATGCCATATCAGTACTTGGTACAGAGTGAGCATAAAAACAGACTTGAGGAGAGTTAAGATAAGTTCACAGATGTCAGCTCTCCAATAGCTATTGAAAGGAAGATTGCTAGAGGTGTGTTTGGGGCATACTCTGAACGTGTGAAGCTGTCCTTCCTCCAGACATACCCTTTGTGGTGGTCAGAGCCCAGGGTTGGCCCAATGGGCTAAAGTGAGCGCCTCCAGGTAATTTGGGGTCCTCCCTAAGGACACTCAACTGAGATGACCAAGGTGGAATTGGCCTCCCTGGTAGGGGGTGGGGGTTCTAATTTGCAGGAGCCACTGTCCAAGCCAGCTGCAGCTGTCCACTGGGGGCCCTCCCTGCTGTCCCGAGGCAACCACTCCGCGTCCGGTTGTCTCCTCCTCCTTCGGCAGAGCCTCTCTCTTCTCATTATGATGGATGCAGCCTGGAAAGTCATGGATAAAAAGCCCCAGTTGAAAGGCACTAATTACCCATCATTATTTTCCATTCCGTAATTTGTGTGGAACGAGATTTCCATCAGTTGTCCAGGATCAGCCTGGTTTTGACTAATCCTTCTAACGACAAGATGCTTAATTACAGATTTTTGCCTGAGCTCCAGCGCACAGGGGGAGGCAGGTTCTCACTGAAGCCAGTTTGCTATTGGGTCATTGTGCAGTCCTGGGTCCCAGAGGGCCTCCCAAGGGGAAAAGAGGAAGAGAATGTTAGCAAGTATCACTGAGGAGACCAGGTAATACGGAACTCTGCAAGAACAGCGTGTGGTGGTAGCCGTGTGGTGATGCAGGCTGGCAGG
>PVJD01001626.1:0-252817 GCA_004026545.1 Mormoops blainvillei
CACCCTCAATCCTTCCCCCATTTGGCTTTGTCAATGGGTCCTTTATGCATATTCCTTGACGACCCTTCCTTTCTTTTCCCCTGTTATCCCCCTCCCTCCTGCCCTCTGGTTACTGTCAGGTTTTTTTTATTATTATTATTATTTTTTTATTTCAATGTTGCTGTTAGTATTTTGCTCCCCTGTGTATTTTTTTTTTTTATTAAGTTCCACTTATAGGTGAGATCATACGGTATCTGTCTTTCACCGCCTGGTTATTTCGCTTAGCATAATGCTCTCCAGTTCCATCCATGCTGTTGTGAAGGGTAGTAGCTCTTTCTTTCTGCTGCATAGTATTTCACTGTGTAAATGTACCACAGTTTTTTGATCCATTCATTTACAGTTGGGCGCTTAGGTTGCTTCTAATCCTTGGGCTGTTGTAAATTGTGCTGCTATGAACACTGAGTTGCATAAATTCTTTTGAATTGGTGTTTCAGGATTCTTAGGGTATAATCCCAGCAGTGGAATTAGTTGGTCAAAAGACAGATCCATTTTTAGTGTTTTGAGGAAATTCCAAACTGTTTTCCACAGTGGCTGCACCAGTCTGCACTCCCACCAACAGTGCACTAGCATTCCCTTTTCCCCACATCCTCGCCAGCACTTGTTGTTTGCTGATTTCTCTATGATGGCCATTCTGGCTGGTGTGAAGTGGTATCTCACATGGTTTTAATTTGTGCCTTTCTGATGGCTAGTGATACTGAGTATCCTTTCATATGTCTCTGGGCCCTGTGTATGTCCTCCTTGGAGAAGTGTCTGTTCAGGTCCTTTGCCCATTTTTTAATTGGCTTGTTTATCTTACTGGAGTGAAGTCGTATGGGCTCTTTATATATTTTGAAGATCAAACCCTTGTGTGAGGTATTATTGGCAAATAAATTTCCCCATACAGTTGGTTCCCTTTTCATTTTGGTGATGTTTTCTTTAGCTGTGCAGAAGCTTCTTATTTTGATGAAGTCCCATTTGTTTATTCTTTCCTTTATGTCCCTTGGTCTAGGAGACATATTGGTAAAAATATTGCTGCATGGAATATCTGAGATTTTCCTGCTTATGTTCTCCTCTAGGACTTTCATGGTGTTACAACTTATATTTAAGTCTTTTATCCACCTTGAGTTGATTTTTGTGTGTGGTGTAAGTTGGTGGTTGAATTTCAATTTTTTGCATGTAGCTATCCAGATCTCCCAGCACCATTTGTTGAAGAGGCTGTCACAAAATGACTGTCAGAGTTTTTGACACTATAAGAGAAACGAAACAGTGCCCATGATATGTGTGTGTCTGTGCATGCGTATGTATGTGTATGCATGTTGGAGAGTGTCTTGTTATGTGTTTCTTTATTTTTAAGCCTCCTTGAGGTATAGATGATATAGAGAAAACTTGCACATATTTAATATATACATATGTTTACTTTTTATAAGTTTAAACACATATGTAGCTGTGATACCATCACCACAATCAAGATAATAAGCATCCATCTTCTCTAAAAGGTTTATTGCCTTCTTCTCTTCCTTCCCTTCTCCTCCCCACCCCTTTCCCTTTCTTGGTGGTAAGAACTCTTAGTATGAGCTCTACCCCCTTAAAAAGTTTTTAAGTGCACCATATTAAATTGTTAACTGCAGGCACTATGTTGTACAGCACATCTCTAGAATTTATTCATCCTATATAACTATAACTTTATACCAGTGAAATAAGCCAGCCACAGAAGAACAAGTACTGCATGTTTCTGTATATGTGAGGCATCTAAAATAGTCAGATTCATAGAAGCAGGGAATAGAATGGTAGTTGGTTGCGAAGGGATGTGGGGAGGTGGAAATGGGGAACCGTTGTTCAATGGGTATTAGTGCTTCTTTTTTTCACTAGGTAAGTCTTCCTAGAAGTTACTTAGCAATTTTCTCTTTAGTTACAAACTCTAACTGCTTGTTTCCTGACAATAGAGATTGAGCAAGCCTGGAATTTATCTGATTTGTAGCAATATGTGGCATTTCCACTTTTTAAACATTGACATATTTATGACTAATAAAGCTAAATGCTAATTGTTTGAAAAAATAAATTTAAAAAAATAAATATTTATGGATTACTTGTTAAACAGCTATTGACTCAGACCCACCTTGTGCCCCTACAGCCTTAAAGTCAACAGCTCCTGGTTGGTCTCTTGCAGCAAAGGGGTCCCCTGATGGTGTGTGCAGCCCATGGACATGGACTAAGAGGTGTGGGGAGGATGGAATGGGGTGCAGGGCGGAGGGGATAAAGGGGGGAGAAATGGGACAATTGTAATAACACACTCAACAAAATATACCCCTCCCCCCAAAAAAGAAACTTAAAAAAAAAAGGGTAATAAAACTAAATGTTAATTGTTTGAAAAAAAGAAATATTTATGGATTAGTTGTTAAACAGCTGTTGACTCAGACTCACCTTGTCCTACTGCCCTAAACTCAGCAGCTCCTGGCTGGCCCCTTGCAGCAAGGGGCCCACTGATCCTCACTCCATGTTAAAGCAGGCCTCCATTGGTGGGTGCCTTTGTAATACCAGTTGCAAAATATTTTAGATGAACACTGTGGAGGATTAGGATTACTTTGCTTAGGTTTTGTGAAACCTGTGGATAAATGGAGGTCACTGGGTCCCCTGATCAAATTCAGTTTTGTTGAAAAAGTAGAAAGGGGCAAGCCCTGACCAGGTAACTCAGTCGGTTAGAGCACTGTCCCAGAATGCCATGGTTGTGGGTTTTGTCCCTGTCCTGAACACATACAAGAATCAACCCATGAATGCATAAATAAGTGGAACAGCAAGTTGATCTTCATTCTCTCTCTAAAAGCCATCTGTAGTACTGACCACCTCAATTAGCAATATAGAAACCCTGATTATATGGGTTAGCACTAAGAATTTTCTTTAATGTGTGACATTCCTCAAGGGATTCTGACATGGTTTAAAAATCCCAAGTAGTGTTCACTTATAAGCTTAACCTAGCTAGCAACAGTAGAAAGCTGCCCTATTCCTTGCATGTAACTACTTATTTAATAACTGTTCTTTTGGCCATTGTTGTGTTTAAAATATAGATACAGTGCTATCCATATACCCTTGAAATAGACAAAACAAGTCTTAAATTCCAGCTCTACTTTCTTGAGAACTTAAAGAGCACAAACTGGATGCAACACAGGAATTTCTAAGAACAATAAAAACATAAACCTGAATATATTTCTTAGAGTCAATTAGCTACACGTGATTTCCTATTGACTTTTCTTTTCATTAGATTCCTGACTGCTGTTTAGTTATAGGATTTGGTTTCATTTCAACATAATGATATTTCTCAATTACCTTCCATTATACCTGGAGCCTAACCCCTCAATTCCCCTTTTACTATAAGTTAAAGAAAACAAAATAAAGCAAATCAAAACAAACAAAAAAAATCGCCTTTCTTCCTTTGTGTAATTCTGTAAGACAGACTTCAACATCTTGATAACCTTCCTGAAAGGAGGCAATTTTGCCCAGAGGAAAACAATTTTAAACATTAATGTGCAGAGCAATTTGATATTGTTTCAAATTTTATTTTCATAAAAAATCATATTTCTCATTTACATAACCAAGGACCCATTTAAGTGATCCCCAGGTTCCAACTTCTCCCAAAAGAAGACCATCTCCCCAATGAACCTTGCCTCTAACCAATAAAACTTCAAAACTGCATTTCCCTAACTCTCACTATTATCAGGTATTCGGGACAAGTCTCAGAAAACCCTCAGTAACAAGAACTTTGTAAAATACCTCTAGAACTAGTCTTTTAAGTGTAGCATGTATTTAGCCTGAAAGATAGCTCAACTAGAGAAGACTTAAAGGGATATTGAATATGGTTTAATACATAACCAGTTTTGTTTAGTCTAGACACCAGAAAATGAACTACAATAGATAGGAATATCTTTCTATTTCCAATATCTTTTGAGAAATATACTGAAAGAGTCATCAACATGCATTTAGGGCTGAATGAAACCAGTAAAGGAATTTGTTGAGAATGACTAAATGAAAATGTGTATGGGTGTACGTGAGCAGGCTCATAAGCTTGAAATATTAAAACAACTATTTTTGATATTTTCTGATCTCTCTTGCCCCCTCATTCATTTCAACAGAACAGAAACTTGTATGCTCACCACTCCAGGGAAGGATATGTTAACCTAAAGCAGTTTTTCTAACTTTTTTAATTTTGAATGGCTGGTTTTTGAGAAGAGTCAGAAGAACACAGGACATGAACAATAGGATCTGGAGAACTACATGGAGAAACAGAGAGTGCAATGCCACTTCAGGCTAGGGAAGTAATATGTAATTGAAGCTTGAAGGAGAGAGACATGTAAGTAGTGATGGGTTTTAGGAGCAATTTTCATTAAAGTCTTTGTTTTCCTGTCCCATAATCCAATTCCAGGAGAGAGAAAAAACACATCAGAAAATTTTGCAGAATCAAACAGCAAAATAAACATATATTTTGTTTTTCAGGTAGAACTAGGCAGAGAAGGAAGGAAGGGTAAGAGAGGCCCAATCCCGCAAATGAATAAAGAACCTAACAGATGATCTTAAACAACCTCATAGATTTTTCTGGATAGGAGCATAAGAATGATTTTCTTCAGTGGGACTTTGAGAATAAGATGAAGGATGATTCCATGGCAGCCCATATGCACTGACAACTAAGGACACGACAAAATGATGGATGTATTGATAAATACCATCGTGGACAGATGATGATGAGAACCAGATGGTAGTCTTTCAGCAGCAAGTAACAAACAACCCAGGAAACAGAGGAAGCAATAGGACCTTCCTTACCTCACATAAAAGAAATCCAGGGGGTCTGGCTAATTTAGCAGCAAAATGATGTCATGGAGGCCTTGGGGTTTTTCATACTCTACTTAGTCAACCTCAGTGGTTGGCTTTGGTTCTGTTTTTTCCTCAAGGATCAATGAACAGCTACCATAGATCTTGGCATCATATTTACTACACTGCATCCAAAGAAAAGAAGGGTACTTTCTCCTTGAAAATCTCTTTTTATTAGGGAGGGGGGAAAAAACTTGCTTAGGATGACTGATCCAATCTTTCTATTTGTATTTTAGAGGATATGCCCATACATAGGTGATATAGAGTAAAAAGTTAAAGAATTTTGTTGGCAGAAAGGTGAGGTAAAGGAGTTTTGGGGAGATAGGAGAGATTATGTGTTTGTCAGGTAAAAATACAGCAGTCATATGAACCATTCTGTGTCCCTGTCCACTTGGCTATGGAGTATATAAAACCATGGCCCTGAGAAAAAGGCATTTATTCACTGACATTTATTCTTTAATGTTGGCAGAATTATTTCAATAAAAACAAAACCAAGCCAAATTTTTTTTTCAGTGAGCTATATGAAAATATAGTTATATGTCTTACAAAATTAAGTCTGTAGAAAGAGACATAATAGATATAACTAATAAGAGAGAAATGTATAATCAAATGCATCATATATTTTTCAAAGGGGCACTTATACAAAGATATCAGGTTTATTATTAGTTCCTTATGGTGCAATAAGAAAAAAAAATGTCCATCAGTGACCCAAGATGCTCTCTCTGCTTTACCAAAATAATGGGATAATAGAGATTAAGACTCCTCTTTCTCTGAGCTGCAGTGGGGCTCTACCTACTGCACTGTTGTGTTTCTCACTCTTACAGTTTGGCTGCTAGATAAAAAAGGATGCTCAGTTAAATTTGAATTTCAGAAAGGCAACAAATAATTTTGAAGCATTAGTATGTCTCAAATATTGAACAATTAATATTTCTGTAAAATATGTGTTGTTTTTCTGAAATTCACATTTAAGTGAACTTCCTGAGTTTGTATTTGCCAAATATGGCAATGCTCCATTAGTCAGGGGAGTTGAAATATTCCAAGGCTACCCAGGTCTCCAAGTGCCCCTGGATACTTCAAGTTCCCAGAGATCAGTTTTCAACAGCAGGTACCACAAATTCAATCTGGTCCAGTGGTAGCTGCAATGTAGGTTGTGATGGCACCACCTTTCACACTTGCCTCAAAAGAATGGGAAAATTGTGTGAGTGAAATCTTGTACAAATGGCCCATGTCTAGCAGAATAACCAAGTGCCAGCATTCTGCTATCTTAGATAGTGGTAGAAACAAGCATCAGTGCCTTCTTTTGTTTTGCTGACCAACACTTGTACGACTTTCTTTGCCTCCTCAAACCTTATCCTTCAAGAAGAGAGTCATCTTTTTCTTTTGTTAAATTTAATTCCACTCTTAAGTTAAGAGGCTAGTGAGATACAAGAGGCATGTCCGGAAAAAGTCCAGCCATTGTTAACATAGAGGACTGTTTATGCAACATCAATGTAACCTGACAGCCAAAGAGAGTAGATTGGAATGCATATGTGTGAACAATGATGACTTCACTGTACTAGTGAGTAGGGGCAGTAGACACCGTTTAGTGAGAAGGAGTATTGTGTGGCTTGCTGTTGCATTCAAAATGACTGAGAGAATAGAGCAACAAATCTGCAATGAATTTTGCCTTAAGCTTGAACATTCCTGTGTGGGAACTATTCAGATGAATCAGAAGGCCACAGCTATGGGCAACTGGTGATTAGTAGATTCATCACCACAACGTGCCCACTTATGCATCATGTCCTCTGCAGACTTTTTTTGGCAAAACAGCAAATCACACAGGTGACTCAGCTGCCCTATAGTCCAGATTTGGCATCCTACAACTCTGGCTTTTCTCAAAACTAAAATCACCTTTGAGAAGGAAGGGATTTCAGCCCATTGATAGGATTCAGGAAAATATGTTGGGGCAGCAGACGGTTATTAGGAGAACTGTGTGAGGTCCCACGGTGCCTACTTTGAAGGGGACTGAGGCATCATGTACATTTTTTATGTACAATGTTTCTGGTATCTTGTATCTTCTTCAATAAATGTCTATATTTTACATATTACATGGCTGGATACCTTCTGGAAAGACCTCGTATATCTTTTCTTCCACCATAGACACAGTCTCATCCCTTATTTGTTCATAACACATATAAAATGGTACTAGTTCATAGGACAGTGTTTGACATATGCTGAGCATTTAATAATTTTTTACTGGTTAATGAAACAATTGATTTTACTTTGGAATTGGCATAACCCTAAGTAAATATATTTTAGAAAAAAATAAGGTGTGACATTCCCTGCTTTCAGAATTCACAGGTTGAGTAAACCTGGAGGTAACTCCTAGTTATACTGTTTGACACTGGTTAAGCATAACTTTAGAAAACTGAAATTTTCCTGAGTCCACTTTAATCAAGTAATCAAAATTCTTGCCACCCATGTTGGAAAAAAATGGAAACTGGGTGCAACCTAATAGGTTGCTATAACAATATCATATCACTTTTGTGATATTTTTGCTAAAATTGCACAAAATGAATCTAGAATGCAATTGTGAGGAAATATCAAAGTCAAATTGAGGGATGTGATACAAAATAACTTTCCTGAAATCTTTAAAATTTTGAGGATCTGTCTTGTACTGAATGGCTTTAATGACAGTCATAACTAAAAGTAGTATATTGTCTTGATATTTTGCCTTTTTAATTACTGGAACATTTGATAAATCTTAAATAAGAGCTAGTGATTAGAGAGTAGTATTATTTTAGTGCTAACTTCCTAATTCTGATGGTTGTGCAAAGCTTACGTAAGAGAATGTCCTCAGTTGTTGAAATGCAGCCTAATTATTGTTGGTAATCATCATGTCTGGGAGTTATTGCAACAATCATGAAAATGTCATGCCTGAAAACTACTCTCAAATCATTCAGATATATTAGGTTGTTTTTTTTTGTTTTTTGTTTTTTTTTTACTATTCTTGTAGCTTTTGTTTTCAATTGAAATTTTTGGTAAATAAAAATAAAACAATAATAACAACAACAAACACTGAGAGGATAAGAGCTAAAGGCTTATGGTGTTGACATTGTTTTCTAGTGAGTACACCAGAGTTAGAAGAAACTATCTAGAATAGACAGGCCTGCTTGCATAGATGAGAAACTAAATAATTTTGGCAAAGAGTTGGAGCCATATACTTAGTGAATCCCTTAGAGAAAGTTTTTTGTTTGCAGGGTGAATGAGGAGTCAGAACTTAGTATGACTTGCTTCCCTTAGTGAGACTTTAAAAGTCTTCTGAAAACTATTGTATTCACTATGACTAAGAAAGAAAATCCCAAATTACTGAAGGCTTTTGATGGTTTCTTCAAAAAAGTAAATTTATGTGACTTGTTATGCATAGACATTCTTTGTAATGCAGTTGCTTCTGGGAAGGGGAATCAACTGGAAAAGTGGGAGACTATTATTGTATACTCTTAAATTGTGTAGTGTGCACATGTATTTCCTGTTCACAAAAATAAACAATAGTTACATAAAGATAGTGATTATTTTTCACATACCTACGATGAGATAGGGGATCACTATTTTTATGGTTGGTAGAGAAAATGGATTGTAAGTATGGTAATGTATGGTGAACAAAGAAACAAACACATTTCTGCTCTCAGACAATTTCAGTTTATTGAGGTCTTGTGTATTTGGATATTTTAATTTTTGGTATGCTTTCTTCAATCTATTTCTTTAAGCCTTAAACTAGTGTATATTTTGCCCAAATGTGTTACTCTGCTCCCTGTTAGTTTTAGCTTGTGTGGTATTGAACATTTTTATTACTTAGTTATTTATTTATCTTTTATTTTAGGGAGTTCCTATGAGCATTTTGGAAAAATTCTGATAACTCTGCATCAGAGCCTTTCAGCCAAATGCTATTATACATTAACATAGATAAACACAAATATTTGAATTACAGACCAAATGGAATTAACTTTAAGTTTTAGGACTGAAGTGATAAAAGTCTTTAATGATTTTGTTAAGAACAATTCCAAAATCGTAGAATATGATTATATAATTTTAGTAAACCTAAATAGATTGAACAGTATAGATAACCATGTTCAGTGGAATAGCTATATTGATTTTAAATCCTGTTTGAAATGCATTAAAAAAGTCTTAACATGAAAACAGAAAACTACTCTACCATACGGGCAGTGAATATTCAGTATATTGATTCAGATATATAAAAATCATTTGACAGCCCATTGATCTTTTTAGACATACTCTCATTCTCTTTAAATATGAGAAATATAGCAATATGCTTCCTGTTATTCAGAGAATCAAGATTCATCGAATGTAGACCCAGCTCTGTCACTTAATATCTGTGTTAACAGGAGAATATTAATAACATAGGAGCCTAACTTACAGGGTATAGTAAGCATAAAAATACATTTCACATGTAATTTTGCAAGTGTGTTTGGAAAATCATTTCATTCTATGAATATATATGATAATATAAGAAATATAAAACTAGATATGGAGGAATTTATAGAAATTACACAGTGAAAATGTGTTTTGAAAAAAAACTTTTTTTTTAGTAAGAACAATTTTTCATAGTTGTTAACATGTATACATGTATACATCAAGAATGCATCATTCATTTTCTTGTTTTAATATAAATTCTCCTTCTTAATTTTGATAAATATTAAAACAAACAAATAAGCAAAATAGAACCAGAGACTTGGAAATAAAGAACTAACTGACAATGACCAGAGGGGAGGGAGGAGAGGAGTAACAGGGGAAAGAAGTGGAAGGGTCAAGAAAAGGAACACGAACAGAGATCTCATGGGCAAGGGCAATGGGGGGAGAAATGGACTGTGGGAGTGGCAGGGTAGATATGAGCAATGGGGAGAAGGCGGGACAACTGAACTGAAAAACAATAAAAAAACAAAACCTTTAATGAGTATGACCATTTTTAAGTATAGAAGTTGATCAATTTATAAATTACTAAAATTTTTATTTTCACTCCTTTTTTGTGTTGTGGCAAAAAGACTCACATAACATGACATGCACCATTTTAACCATTTTTCAGGTATACAATACAGTAGTGCTATGTATATTTTTATTGTTGTGAAACAAATCTCCAGAACTTTTTATCTTGTAAAACTAAAACTCTATGCCCTTTAAACACTTTCCATAATCCTTTTCACCTAGCCTTGGTAACCATCATTTACTTTCTGTTTCAATGAATTTGACTACTCTAAATACCTCATATAAATGGAATCATGCATTATTTGTCTTTTTATAACTGGTTTACTTCACTTGGTATGATGTCCTCAAGATTCATCCATGTTATCATATGAGACAGAATTTTCTTTCTCTCCCTGACCAGTGTGGCTCAGTTGGTTGGAGCCTTGTCCTGTAACTAGAAGATCGTGGGTTGAATTCCCAGTCAGGGCACAGACCTAGGTTGCAGATCCTGTACCTAGTGGCCCAGGTGCTTAAGGGGAGGCAACCAATTGGTGTCTCTTTCTCATATCAGTGATGATTCCCTCTCTGCCTTTCTCTCTCCCTAAGAGCAATGAAGAAGTGTCTTTGGGTGAGGATTTTAAAAAAAAATTCCTTTTTTCTGATTATATTGGACTTAATTTGCTCTTCTTTTTGTAGTTTGATATGGTGAAAGCTTAAGTGAATTATTTTAGATTTTCTGTTCTAATAAACTCATTCTAATAAAGTAAAAAATGATATAAATTTCCTTTCAGAACTGCTTTTGCTGAAATATCACCATTCAAAAATTTATTGCTTGAACATATATTTATTGATTTTTTTTTTTTTTTTTTGAGAGAGAGAGAGAGACATCAATGTGAGAGAAAAACATTGACTGGTTGCCTCCTGTACATGCCACTACTGGTGATTGAACCCACAACCTAGGTAACTTAAGTGTGTGCCCTGACTGGGATTGAACCTGTAACCTTTTGGTATACAGGATCACACTTCAACCAACTGAATCACCCCACCAATTTTTTTTTTTTTTGGTGCCTTGACTAACTGTCAGCTCAAGTTATTAAATGATACATTGACATTTTTTCCTAATGGTATTTCAGAGGCTTGCATTAATATTTCTGTCTGGAATTTATTTTGGGGAAATATGTTTAGTATCTTGGCCAGTAATTGATGTATGCATTTTCTCCGGTTTTAAGATGCTAACTTTACTTTCATATGAAATCATATTATATGCTGGGTCTATTTCCAGACTTTGTATTCAGATCTATTGATATCTATATCTGTCAAAATTCTGCTAATTACTATAATTTTATAATATATTTAAACATTTCTTATGATATTTCTCACTTCATTTTTCTATACTGGCTGAAATTCTTTTGCTGTGTTTCTGTTTTTATTTTCTAGAAATTAACTATCTTTTTGACAAAATTTAAAGATTCACTAAAATTGTTTTCTTAATATTTTGCTGAATATTTTTTCAGAAAGGTTTTATGATTTTATTTCTATATGTTTGATGTATGTAATTTTTATTCAACTTCTATTCTTGTGTTCTGGTGCAGTGAAAGGAATTTTTTTGCTGTTATTATTGTGGTTATATTTTCTAATTCATTATTATTACAATGTAAGAAAGTATCTGAGTTTTAATGAATTTGCTAATGTTATTGAGGTTTTTTATTTTTGTATCTGAAATCAGTTCATTTGAAATAATTTACTTATTTAACTTTTGTATCTAGCTACCAGTTGTTCATTAAAATGAAATAAAATTGGTATAAGAGGGGACCATTCTTTTGTTTGTGTTTTACACTTTTAAATGTAATACTGGCTGTTAATTGTTGAAGAACAGATATTGGGTTTCGCTCAAGCATATGAACTCAGGTTTTCATATAATGTGCTCAAACCTTTTCCCAACATTTATTAAAATGATAGCTTCCCTTTGCATGTTAATATCATTAATTATTTAATAATTATAAATGTTAACATGATAAATTTTTAATGTATTTCCCAATGTTCAATTTTCTTATATTCCTAGAATTTTAAATCATGCCTGACATTTTAATAATTCTGCTATTTTTAGTTACTCTTTCCTTTAGATGTTTATATCTATATTCATATTGAAGATTTATTTTCAATTTTCATTTGCTTAGCAAAATTATTTGCTAAGTTTAGATATTTTGTGTGATGCTGGACATTCTAGAGGCAAACAAGAACATCTATCTATATATCTATCATCTCTCTATCTATCATCTATCTTATTTAAGCATAAAATGTTTTATTGAGTCACGTAGGTAGCATAGTTTATTATAAAGCCACCATAAAGTGGCTTGAAGTTAACTACACATAGATAATTCAGAATGGTTCATGAAAGAGAATGTGAGATTAACCACAGAAATTCCATGTCGGGGTACCAGTTCAGTGGTGTATCTAGAGATCCTGTAGCCTGTAGCAAGTAGAAGGCAGAAAGTCTGCCCTGGCTTGTGTGGCTCAGTGGATTGAGTGCCAGCCTGCGAACCAACAGGTCACCAGTTCGATTCCCAGTCTAGGGCACACACCTGGTTTGCAGGACAGGTCCGCAGTAGAGGGTATGTGAGAGGCAACCACACATTGATGTTTCTCTCCCTCTCTTTCTTCCTCCCTTCCCCTCTCTCTAAAAATAAACAAAATCTAAAAAAGAAAGGAAGAAAGGAAGGAAAGAAGAAAGGAAGAAAGAAAGAAAAAGTCAAGTGCAAAGATAATAGAGGAGAAATATACTGGGTCCTTGATGGGTATAAAACATACTTCCCATGAGCTATCTACCTCCTGAATTTACAAAAGAAGAAAAAGTAAAATACAACTCTCATGATTTTAAAATAGTTTACATTTTAATTTTACTGTTCCTAGTATATGCAGTTAACCTTAATCATAATTGTTACATGTTTCACCAATACTATGGCTATTTTATCACTTCCTGATTTAAAATTTTAAATTGATAAGCTTAGAACCTGGCAGAAACCCCACATTTTTATGAAGAGTCAAGTGGAAACAATTAGAATTCTTCCTGTTCACTAAAATAGCAATCCAAGTGTAATCATGCATTCTTTTGGGAATCACAGAGATTAAAGTCATGATCAGAATTTTGAGTGGTGCAGCTATAGAGATGTTAATCGCTTACCCATTAATTTTCCCGGTTTGAACTATTCAGCAGTCTTACACATTAAAAAATGACAATAGATTATAAGGAAAGTAATTGGGCAATGATTGCAATTATAGTAGCTATTCCAGATGTAGCCTCTTTGTCATGGACAATATAAGAAACCCCTGGCATTGGTAAGTAGCTACATGCCTCCAAACTTTATTATTATTATTTTTTAATATCATCTATTCTGGCAAATGTAGATCACCAGGAATTAAGGCTTTACCATCCTGCTTTAAGAACAGATGATGCTTCACATTGGTGCCATAATTGATCTTGAAGGATACTGACAGCTTCATCATCTCCACAAAACCATTAGGGACACATCACTAATAACTTGATTCTTATAGACCCTGGAAAAAACAGGAAATCAAGGAGTAACAAGTTCAAGTTCCCTAGCAACAATGGTAAGAAATATATCAGAATGGAGAATAAATTCAGGAAATGTTAAAGTACTACACACCATTGAAATTCCCGAGACTTTAAATATCTGGACAATTGAGAATATTTCCTCGAAGAGAAGATTATTATGCCTGGTATTTTTCATTTTGTTTCAATCCAGTTCTGGCTGACCTGTAAGCGGGAAAAACAGTAGTGATCAATAAGGAACTGTTTACAGATCTCTCAGAAGCATGGAAAAGGAAAACCAACAAAGGATATGGAGGCATCTCCACATAACAAAGAGAGGGAGCCAATATGCCTCTACATCAGGAGGGGTAAATGAAAAACTTAGTTGTACAAATCCAGAGATTGTAGCTATACAAACAGAAGATGTCAGCTTGACAGAAGCTACGTAAAATTATTGTATGGATGTAGTCTGCCTAGAGCAAGTAACATAAACTATTCAGTGAAAGAGATACTTTAACTGAAAACTCCTCCTACCCTTCACCATCTTGGCCACTCACTCATTGGTTAACCACACTGAGAACACTGGAAGCCATTAATTCAGTTAAAACATTTTGGTACCTTGTGTTTCAAAACAGGATGGTGTATGAGTGGAAATAAATTAGGAAGAACACACAGAAAATATCCAATTTTAGGAGGCAGGCATATTGGTAGGTCCTTTTGGGTTTTTCTGGCAAAGCAGATAGCATTCAATGGCCCTACTATTGTCTATTGACTTAAAGCCTAATGTATTACTAGTTGTACTTAGGCATAGGAACCAGAATGATTTTCTAGCTGCTCCACATATGAAGTAAGCTTCTCCGACATTTGATACTATGGCTTGAAATATTTCACTGGACTTGGGTTCTAATTAAATGGATTGTCATGATCTATGGAGTCTGACAATTTCTTAAAAAGGAATTGCATCAGACTCTAAAAGGTTCAGGAATAAGCCCACCTCGCTTTCAATAAATAAATAAATTCTTTTAAAAATACTCTTTCCTTGGCACTGAAAGGTTCTACTGGATATTATATAACTATCAATGGGGACTTTAGGAACTACACAACTTGAGCAGAGATTGAGAATTAAGTGCTGTCCAGTCAGACTAGGTGTCAATTGAGCTTATTTACACCATCATTGAATGCAAGTACTAAATATTGACATATCTAAGACAAAAACAACAATTTTTGTTGTAAATGAGACTCTCCCAATCTGCCTGTCCATGCTGTCATTGAGATCTCTGTTAACTACTTTGTTTAGCCTTAAGGGTGCTCCTGTTTGATGATCATAAAGTAATGGCATTCCTTCTCAGGATCTAAGCTTGTTTGGGGAGCATAATGAGATGGACATTATTGTCTCTTTCAGAATGGCGTAAATCCTTTGCACCAATGAAGATATATGGTGCTGCAATCTAATTACTTGTGTGTGTGTATATTTGGTTGTAGTGTGTATATTTACAGTTATCAAAAAGTAGAAGCGTATGTGATGTTTTATAAGAATATATTTAATGACTCGTTTAAAAATTTTGTTCATAATTTCCACTACTCTGGCCTCTGTTTTTTTGAAAATGTTCATAATCAAATGAGAGTAACTGTTACCAAGGAAGACAATTAGGAACATGATCGAGTGGCTGAGATTGCTATATGACCATTTCTAACATCTCCCACAAGGACAAAAATGGGAAAAAAGAGGATGAGGAGAAAGGCTAGAGTGATTGTCATGCTTTCTAAAAGAGAAATGGTGTGGTTGCTAAACAATAGTGGCAGGAGAGAGAACAGAACTTGGAGGAGTCTCTAGTGTAATAACATGACTATTGATATTTTATGAAAGACTAAATATGCAGTAATGACAAAAGCTCAGATAGAAATGTTTGGAAATTACTCTCAGGTAAAGAACTCTAACTGGAATATATAGGTAATAGATGGGAAAGTCATAATGATCAGCAGTAACATTGTTATAAAATTGAGAATTCTAGACATTTTAAAATAGTAATAGAATATAGAATTCTAACATTTACCTTTATTTCTGGCTTCACATAATAAGAATTTTAGATTCCTTTTTATTTCTGTAATATTATATAAGATATTGGATATTGTTAAGTTTAGTCTCCAGTTTTCCAAATAATGCAATTTTTAAAAGATAGAGATCTTTCAAAAATCTTGTGCTTCAAGCTGGGTACTGTTACAGGGAATGGCTTTAGATAGCTTATTTTTAGTGAAGGAAACATTTCATATACATGTATGTATGTGTGTATATGTTTTTATACATGAGGCAGGATATAACATAAGGCACATTTTAATTGCATCTAGATTGCATTTGAATGTGTACTTATTATGCAAGGAGTGAGTTTTCTTACTTCTTTCCCCCCCTTCTTATTCCCTCTGTCCTTATATCAATAATAACACCCCAAGAGCTACATTTTCCTCATTCTATGAAGTCATATTGAGACTGTCAGTAACCACGAGTAAACTGGCACCAATTTGCCTGATGAAAGGATAAACTGTAATCTAGTCAGATTTTCACTTCTGAGCATTTGAATGTGGGGTATCACAGACTGCATATACTTTGGAGCTGAGTAGTTTTGATGACAGTGGCTTAAAAGATATTCTCAGTAAGTCTTTGCAGCTGTCCTTTCTTAAGTTTTATTTTTAAAATTTTTCTTTGATTTGGTAAGCTGCCAAGTATTTAAGTAAATTTATTATGTTTGTTTGCTAGAATCAGTTTATATTATTTATAATCAGAGTGCAAACTAGTATCTTTGACCTTTCTTCACTATACAGGGTAGGAATTTTGTTCAGCTGTAAAGAACAGAAATCTTACTAGAGTGGCTCAAACACACAGTTAATTCTCTTATTTAAAATAATGCTGGACACAGGCACTTTGAGGCCAATGTAGTAGTTACACAGTTACAAGCTATCAGCGAACATGGCTCCTTCAATTTTTCTGCCCCTCAGGACTGGAATGAGATCTGAATTTCTCCTCATGTATAAGGTGGCTGACAGAACTTCATGCATGATTTCTATATTACAAAACAAAAGAAAGAATAAAAAGGGAAAGAAAAAATATATAGTACCTTTCAGCAAAGCCACTTGTCTAGTATATTTCCTAGTATATCTCATTATTGAGAACTTGGTTATGGTCACAATTCCACTCTCAGCTACAAACCAAGATTCTGTTACTAATGAAAATATGGAGAATAGCAGTTTTTCTGCTATCTTCTTCATGAAAAATGCTCTAAATTTGCATTTATTTTTACTTTGGCTAAAATGTGTGATATTTTAAAATTCTTACTACATACTTCAGAATATTCTTTCTTAAGCATCTGATCTCTGTTATGCTTTGGTTACTTTGTAAATAACATGTGTAGAATCCCAAAGGAATCTATAAAAAATAGCTACAGTTCATAATTTCTTACTCAAAACAAGTTCTGTAAGAAAGAACAACTCTACATAAAATAGTTTCAGAACTTGGACATAATTATTAATAGTCCGTTGATTTTTTTCTTTTTTTGAGAAAAACTTTTCATCTTACTTGTATGAATCAAAAAACTATTAGTATTTATATTTTACTATTTAGATATTTAATCATTTTACTATACCATTTTCTTTCTTTTACAAACATGTTTAACTTAACAATTATTGGTAGAATATTAGAAGACATGAAAGCACATTACTGTAAATAGAAGTCACTTAGTATCTTACATTTTTGAATTATCCCTTTTAGCATGCTGAATTATTTGTGGATGATTTACAAAAATCTTATGCTTATATTATACCTCTAAACACACAAGCACATACAAATATGCTGATACACACAAGGTAGGCAAAAGCAGGTTTATAGATGTGAGTATGCAAAACAGAGTTAATTATTGTATTATTATTATTAATTATTCTATTATTTTCCACATGAACAATTGTAAACCTAGTTTTGCTCACCTTTGTATATTATCTATCAAACCTTACTTAATATTAACTTCTTAGGCATGGAAGGGAAGTCTTCATGTGGTTTATTTCTGTACTTTTACTCTTTGCAGGTAGAGAATGTAGATAAGAATAGTTAGTGGTTGGTGTGAATAATATATTACTATACAAATAGAACCCAAACATAGTTGAAAAATTGAGGATGATTTTACTGTATAGCTTATCCTGTAAGCATATCCAGTGAATGTAGTGATTTTAATTTGCCATTCTGAAGGCAGCTCTTCCATCCAAACAACATTCTTATTCCTTGACCTACTCAGTGTGGTCTTTCTAGAAAAATTTTCTTTTTTTGGCTCTCTTTCTTTGGCCTTTTAACCTCTTTGCTATCATCCCTCGGATCTAAGTTGCCAGTCTTTCATTTCAGTATGTTTCCATGGGTGGGTTTATGAAAGGTTGTGAGTTTTCTAAGTAGAAACAACAGAGAAGAAAGAAGCTATTCTTCTTGTCTAGTGTGCAGTTGCATGGTTTAAAAATCAGATTTTCACATTTCACAAGGCAGGGATTATCAAATTTTACCCTACCTCTTTCATGATCAGACACTCTAACATCAGTTGCATTGCAAATGCCCCTGATTATAAATATTGCTAGATGCATCAAGTAGGAGGTAAAGACAAAAACATCAAAACGAGATTTTTTTTAAAAGAATCCACTTATTCTACTGCTTTTGTAGGTGTATATAACCTTAGTTATATGCACTTTCTATTTAGAAAGTGGTTTTAAATAAAAACTTACACATACACAAATGAATATAGGTAAAACTAATCTAATACATATATTATGTTGTTCCTTGCCACCTTTATTGTAGCATTTGTTTTTCAAGAAGTAAAATTTTTGACCATTTAATTTTCAGCTGAGTTAAGTGAATAAGTAGGTAATGACTGCTAGACTTTATGGAAGTACTAATGAATGAAGTTAGAATCAATTTTTAATATCAAACTAAAAGTAGAAAGTTATAACCTGGATATTATGCATATATTTCGTGTTACAGGAATCATGAATTGCACTCATATTAGAGCTTAGGGTCCTGTGGAGAAAATCCTAAAGCATTTCTGACTTAAATATTTTAATGGAAAAATGCTTTATCTGTAAGCACTGCGACTTCTCAAATTGTAAAATTTGGATTTCATGGTAATCAGTTGGTCCAGAAAGTTTATTCCCCTTATTTCAAGAAGAACTAAAATTTAATTTTTCTTCTCTGTTAATTTTATACATCACATGATATTTTCTAGAATTTATTTAAAAGCATTGGAGAGTCTTTATTTTCCATGAATGATTGAGTTCTATTCTATTTGCAATTTTAATATAAAATGAGGAGACAGAGAAAATAGTTTCAAGGGCTTTTCTAGATTTCTACATTGGCATTTTCCCTCATGATTGAGTTTTCATACTGATAATCAAGCTATAAAATTAATATTAATTCAAAAAAGACTATGAGATTTGAAAAACCTAATTAAGTAAATAAAATATTTATTTTATTCATTCAAAGCATGCCTCTGTTTATATGGGAATTTCAGAGATTCAATTAGATTAGCTGAGACTTTTTCTGAAGAGAATTTGTTGCTCAGGTTCAATAAAGGTTATCTAAGCCTGTAAATTTACTTTGAATATAGTATAGCAAATAGTCTATTTAGTCAGCCAGAAAACATCACTCAGCTTAATGTTGAGCTTTAAGAATAATAAAGAGCTCAACTTCCCAAATTTATTCACATATCTTATGTGAGTGATTAACTTTAACTTCAAGTTTACATTCCAAGAATATATATAAAGTTGTAATTATTTTTACAAATAATCATTGTATAGTAAGTCAAATAACTTCATGTCTACAAAATATGTGCTTTATTATATATAAAGTTTACAAAATGTATTCATAAGATCATACCAGATCTTACCCAGAGGGAGTTCTTGATCTCAGAATGAGACATCTTGTTTAATGAGGAAGATAATACAAGCAAGTTTCCAAAAATTCATAATAACCTCCTTTTGTTTTAATTTTGAGACATTTCTTGACTTTTAAAATTCCCCTTCTCTTTTGGCATTGAATCAATTTAATATAAATCAGAGACATTTTATTGGGAAATAATGGGCATGGCATTTTTTGTGCAAGTGCATTAGTTTCCATGGAAACATATAGCAAATATTCTTTCTGCTATTCCTTTTAACAGAATGTTATGAATTATTTTTGAAGTCACTTTGTGTGACTTAGATACTATATCACTGATAGAAATATACTACTGGTCTTCATAATAGACAACTATGGCCTACATGTACAGAAAATAATGAAAACCTTTCTTATAAACAATTCTCAAACTTAGAAACATGACTTTAGTTTTAGATTTTTCTTTTTCTCTTAAAATTTAGTAAGAAAAATATTTTTGAACAGGAGATTTGACTCTAGTTTTGTGGCTAACTCTTTAAGACTGGCTAAGAACAAATTCAGTAGAGAAAGAAATCGCCTCATGACTCTTGAACTTTCATAAGCTAAATAAAATTGTTTGTTGTGATCCCATGAAAACTTTATCTGAGACTCAGTCCTAGTTGAAGTGGGAAAGTCACAGCTCAAAATTCTACAATGCTGCAGAGAAGAAATTGGGTCATATAGGCCAGGGTTAGTGAAGGCATGATTGAAAAGCTGAACAGAAGTCCCGTTTGATTGGTGGAATCTAGCTAAGCTGTTAGGTCAGAGTTGTGCTGACAGGAGCTGCGCCTGAGCACTAGACAGAAATTTAGCATGGTACCGTGGATTTGCTCAAAGAATTTTCCTTGGACCAACGAACTGAAAAGATTATATCTAGGTGTACATAAATATTACATAAGCATTTTGTACATGATACTGAATACTAACATGAATAGGTTTGGCAAAATATGTGCTATCTAAATTTCTTATTCATATGGGGAACTTACTGAGAGCTTGAGGAAAGATACTGTGTAAATAGAGATCCAGATATATAAAATACCTTGTTTATTTAAGTGTGTGTGCGTGTGTGTGTGTGTGTGTGTGTATATATTTGAAATTTCCTCCCCCTAAGAAATTTCCCCTGTGAGCCTTTTTAGTCAGTCCTTCTACCTTTAGTCTCAGCCAAGCACCAGTCTGTTTGAGTTATTCTTAGCTTTTATTGTTCTATTTTTAAAATCTCTTTTAAGTCAAGTTTTGTAGACAGTATGATGTAAAGGGTGAGAATTATTTTTAAATTTTATATAGTTTTTTTTGAAAAGACTATGTTTTCTCTACCAACACTAGCATTATTGTAAAAAATTAGTTGTCATAAAATAAACTCAGGGACACAGACAACAGATAGGTGGTATCAAGGGAAGGGGATTTGCAGGAGAATGAAGAGGATAAAGAGGGTCAAATATATGGTGATGGGAGCAGACTGTAATTGGGGTGGTGAGTATACAATGCTATCTACAGTATTATATTCTATATAATTCTGTAAGAGTATTTAACTTATGTAAACTTATATAATGTTTAATATATAAGTATTTAACTTATATTTATATTATGCAATAAGTTATAATATATATTATAATATATATATAGTTATATATAAATATATATTATATTTAATATATAAGTATTTAACATATAAACTTATATAATGTTACTAAACACTCTCACTCCAAAAAAATTAATTAAAAAAAAAACAGCTGTTGTGTGTGTGTATGTGTGTATCTATGTTTAGACACTTTTTTTATTGACCTATATGGTTATCTTCATGGTGATTTCATGCCATTTTTGTTACTGTAGCTTTCTATTCTAACTTGAAACTAAATACTTTGTCTTCCAGCTTTACTTTATATTTTCAAAAGTCAAATAAGTTTTGAAAGAGTGGACTATATAAAATTATATGCTTCTTATTTGATCGAACTTCTAATATATTAATGTGGTTGTAAATCTTCAAGAGGAGATAGCAAAGTTTATTCCCAAAATTATTCTTCTATGAAACATATTTCTCCCCTCACACGCTCAGAATCCATTGCAGGGTTATTTTCTACAAATATACTTAGCAAGATCTGCATTTGGTGTGAAGGTGTGTACAAGCAATGCATTTGAATCCAGTAATCGTAATATTCCTATAAGATTAAGAACAGACTAACTCAAATGATAGAATCCAATACACTCTGGTGGAGTAACATCACTTTGTGTGTTACTTATGTAAATTCAATTTCTGTCTGGCTAAAAGGAAAGAAAAAAGGATGGAGGAAATAAAATAAAAATTTAGATTTTGCGATAGATTCCTGCCTAGTGAGCCTCTAAAGTAAACATTAACTGAGAAGCATCTGCTCCTACATGAAGAAATAAATTGTCTTGATCTTATTGTGATATAATATGTTTGGAAGTGTATTTTATATGGGTAATTGAAGGGTTTATTTACAGATCATTTTAAGTGTATGTAAATGTGCTTCCACGAACTGACTTTTATAGTCATATAAAATACAACTCATCTGTAATGCTTAGCTAATACCTTTATTTAGTTCAGGTATGGTGCTCTAAGATTTGGTCACAAGATAAATGTAGACAGAGGGCAAATGCTTTCTCCTGGTAATAGGGAAGGTGGTGGGTGGAGGTAAAAGAGGGTATGGGGCAATAAATGGTAATGGAAAAAATACAATGAAAAAAAGCAAAATGGAACTGAGGACTCCATCTTGGTTTAAAGTAATTTCAGGAATTAATGGGCAGTCTAACACAAGGTCACTAAGATATTGTTATGTTTTCTCTGACAAGTATTATCTTTTTAGGTTTTTCATGTAGATCTACTGTTGTGAGACACAGGTTGGCTTCATTCCTTTCCATATGAATGCCCAAATGTTGAAATAACTATTCTTTCTTCATCAAATAGCCTTTGCATATTTGTCCAAAATGAATTTACCATGTATATTTTTATTTTTAGGCTCTACTTTCTGTTTACTTCACCTTATATCATGACCATACTTTCTCAATTGTTTTAGTTTTAAAGTATATCTTAAAATAAAGTAGTATGAAAAATCTAACTTTATTTTGTTTCAGATAAGTCATTTTGTTATTCTCACTCATTACACCTTTGATCTCACCTTTTATTTCTTTGACTCAGTCATTTTTTAGTGGTATATTGTTAAATCTTGACATATGTGTGGGTTTCTTTACTTTCCTTTTCAGTTGACTTATAATTTCAAAGTATTTTTAAGGTGTGCACTTATTAAATTGTTTTTTTTATTCTAAACTTTATTTTATTTTTTCCCATTCCCATTTAGTCCCCTTATACTGTCCTTTCCCCACCCTTAGCAATCACCACACTGTTGTCCATGTCCATGAGTCCTTTTTCCTTTTTGCTCAATCCCTCCACTCCCTCCCCTCCCCTCTCACTAATGTCATTAGTTGTGTGAGCCAATATATGATCTGTCCTTGAAAATGTTCTATGCACACTAGAGGAGAATGTATAATCTGATGTTCTAGGATGGCAAGTTCTATGCATGACAATTATATCTATTTGGTCTAATGGGTCATTTAAGGGTGATATTTCTTTATTGATTTTTGGTTTGTATGGTCTCTCTAGAGCTGTCAATAAGATATTAATGTCCCATACTATAATTGTATTTTTGTCTGTTTCTCCTTTTAGTTCTGTTAGTAGTTGCTTTCTATATTTTGGTGTTCCTTGATTGGGTGCATATATATTAAGAAGTGTCACATCTTCTTGATGTAGTGTCCCCTTTATCATTATAAAACCTCCATCTTTCTTCTGTTTCCTACTTTTTAAAGCTATGTGTCTCACTGTAGTGTGTTTGTGTGTGTAGTTACCATTAGGTTTATGAAAAAGAAGTTTTCATATATACAGTAGTTTTCTTTATCTTTTCAATGCATCTGATTTCCATCCTCTTTTGCAAATTCAGACCTTTACTCCCTCCCTTTTTATGTTTTTTGTTGTCACAAATTATCTCTGTTTATATTGTATGTTTGTTGGTAACTTTACTTGTGGTTTTGTGACCTTCTGTTCTATATTTTAGAAAGAATAATACCCTTGATTATTTCCTGCAGTAAAGGTCTTCTGGTAATAAATTCCTTTGGTTTCTGTATGTCTGTACAAATATTTATTTCATCTTCATGTTTAAAGGACAACTTTGCTGGATATATTATTCTTGACTGGTAATTTCTCTCTTTCAGTGGTTTGAATATTTGTTTCCATTATCTTCTGTCTTGTAGAATTTCTGCTGAGAAATCTAATGATAACCTAAAGGGCTTCTTTTATAGGTTACTTGCTTTTTCCCCTGACACCTTGAGAAATTTAATTTTGTCATTAGTTTTTGACAGTTTTTATATAATGTGCCTTGGAGAAAACCTCTTTGGATTGAGGTAACTAGGTGTTCTGTTTGCTTCTTGGATTTGAAGGTCTAGCTTTTTCCATAGGTTTGGGAGGGTCTCATTAACTTTTTGTTTGAGTAAGCTATCCATTCCCTTCTCCCTTTCTTCTTCTTTTGGTATACCTATTATTCTTCTATTGCTCCTTATGATGGAGTCAGATAGATCTTGAAGAGTTCTTTTGTTTGTTTTGTGCTCAAGTCTCTCCCTTCTTCCCTCTGCATCATTTCCAGATTTCTATCTTTGATAGCACTAATTCTTTCCTCTATTTGGTCAGCTCTGTTTCCTCTATTTGCTAGTTCATTCTTGATCTCTTTTATTCAGTTCTTCATCTCCAGAATATCTCTTTGGTTCTCTTTTAAAGTTTCTATCTCTTTGGTGTATATTCATTTTGTTCATTGATTTTTCTTTTCTGAGTGTATCAAATTACCTGTCTGTATTTTCTCACATCTTGTTTACTGTTTTCGGAGCTAAAATTTTGAATTCTCTGTCATTTATGTCACATATTTTCATGTCTTTAAGTTCTTTTTCTGGAGGTTTTAATTTTCTTTCTGAGCTGCCTCACTGCCTTGGTTTTTCATGTATTTGATGGATTCCTTCTCTGTCTAGGCTTCTACATATGAGTGGCGCTTCTCTAGCAGATTAATACCAAGTGGTTTTCTCTTATTTTCCAGTAGGTGGCGCTGAATCACAAGTTTTAGATTTCTGAAATCCCAGGGCTGTCTCTTGCAACCAGACACTGCCCTCAGTGCAACCAATACATGGGGGTGGAGTGGGCTTGGGGAACTGGCCAACTTCTTTGTTGTTTTGCCTTCCTGATAGTGGGGACCTTGGACCTCTGCAAGGTTCTCCCTCTGTGGCCCCACACTGGGATTGGGCACAGAAATGCACCCTTCGTTCAGGAAAAAGATGATTACATTGTATCATTTCTGAGGTTTTCACATAATGTTTTCTGTAACCTGACACCAAGGGTGAAGGGAGACAAGCTCTGGGAGGCTATGGGAAGGCAAGGCTCTGTGCCTTTGTTTCTGTCAGGAATGCTAACCACCTGACAACCACAGCTGCACTCCTTTGCTGTATCCTTTTGGAGATCTCTTGGCTTAGCTGCAGTTCTTACTGCTCACTCTTGCAGGAATGCCCTCCGAATCTCTTTGCTCCTCCCAGATGAAGGGAGCCCCAACCATAACCAGATTCCCCCCCTCTCTGGGCTGAACCCCACCATGAGCTCCCAGTTGGAAAACTGCATCCATGACTCATCTCAGCTTTTCCCTTCTTGCCTTCCCCTTATGCTCCTATTTGCTCTACTTTAGATGTCAATGAGTGGGTCTCTCAGGAGTGTTTGTGTGTTGAACAAGAAATCCTTTCTTGAGTTATAGCTGTTCGAACTGGTGAAACATCAAGTGGAGAGAGCAAGGGGATCTCTCATACTGCCATTCCTCTGATGTCACTTGCAACCTGATGGATTCTGTGTTACCAATTCCAGTTATAATTTCTGTCCTCACTTTACATCATCTTTTCAGCTGACTTCTGAAGTCCTAAGCATTTTATTTTATTTTATTTTATTTTATTTTATATTTTATTGATTCTGAGATTCTCTTTATTTTTGGAAACTATTCACTGTCAGAGCAAAATTTTTTTTTCCTCCACAGTTGTTTTTGTTGGCTACTCTTAACTCCGTTTAGCCTCCAAATAATACCTCAATACTCATTGGATGAGTCCTGGTTTCTCCTCTTTTTGCAACACATAGATTTTTCTATGTGGATTATCTCTTTGAGTAACATGGTTATACATCTCATTCATGGTAGTAACTTCTAATTTTAAATCTTCCCTGATTTCTCAACTGAGGTACAGAATCATCTATTTGAGAACTTCATTTTGATATCTAACCCACTTCTCAAACTTGAAATATCCAACTAAAAACCCTTGCTATTTTATCCCCTGGAGAGTCTTCTTTCACTTTCTGCCATTTATGTAAATAATTTATGCCCTATGTACTTGGATTAGGAAGCAACTTCTAGGAGCCCATCTTCCCATCTTCTCTCATTCTATTTAATATGCCTCAAAACTCCATAAGCTCTAACTTCGGACAATAGTATACCCTGAATCCATTTGGTTTCTCATTCTCTCCTTTGTGACTAGGCTAAATCACCCACCATTTGCTCGTACATAGACTATTTCAAAATTTTTTTTGTATGATTTCCCTTTCTTCACGCTGCCCTTACTTATCCACTTTCCTCATAGCAACATAGTGACCATTTTGATGAGTACTTTGAAACACATTTTCTACTTGTAAAAAGTTTCCTGTTAAAATCAATTGATACAAAAAATACTCATATTGGCCTACTGGCCCTCACAAATATTGCATACCCTTTTAACATTTCCATTGCTTACTTTCTTCAAACTGCATTGTACCCTTTCATCTTTCAGAAAAGTGCAAAACTTATTTCTACCTCTTTCTACCACTTACCCCCAAACTTACAAGATCCTACTTATTATTAAGATGCTACATCTTTTGTAGAGCTCTTATCTGATGACTCAATCTAAAATAAAAATCTATTTTTGTTATTTTCTTCAGAATAATTGTTTTAAAATGATCTTTTACTACATTACTCTTGATATTCTATAATCAATTTGTATAATAATCAAGCATTTATATAGTATATTAGGAAATATATATTTCATGCTACAGTGAGAATTACCTTACACAAATTGATTATTCTTGATATAAAATTCCAAAGTTTCTGCCTCATTTCTTTTAAAAGCTAACCTTAAAAGTTTTGTTTGGAAATGACCTAAAATATAGACCAATGTCATATAAAATACAGTTTTTAGAGGTACATCTCAAGACAATACAGAATTATTCATCAAAACAACTGTAAGTGTTAGCATGAAGTTGTTCATGCATTTGTAACATTCCTCTGTATCCAGGAATGATTCTTGTTTCATCTGAGTATGAGTGACTGACCAGCTTTTTTAAATACGTAGAATTATGTTACAACATCAAAACAAAAAATATATCTAGGACTCATGAATCAGGAACAGAAACAAGAACTAAATTTAGGAACCAAAGCAGCAGCTAATCTCTCAGACCCCTTCTAGGAGTCATGATCTTCCTTCTTTTTCTGCTTTTCATGGTAAACTTATATGCCATGGCTAACTTATTCCCTGTTCTTTTACACACATGACATACTTTTGGGTAACTCTGCCACCCCACAGAATGTGATCCTCAGTTCTACCCATCAACTCAGACCAATTCCAAATTCCTATAAATGATCCTTGTATTGTTTTACTTTGGGCCAGGTTTCAAACCCAGCCTCTTTATTTAGCCTGGGAGCTATGTTAAGTAGAACAAACTTGAGTCTAAAAGTTTAGCCTGGTGTAAGGGAGGCTTTCACAGCCAGTTGGTATAGTAAGACAATGGCATCAAGAAGTATCTATTATATTAGGGTGGAAGAAATATGATTTTAATTTTACTTTGGCTATAGATTTAAATTTATCAATCATGTGTTCTACAAAATAAGTAATTAAAATAATTTTATCTTTAAATCCCACCACCTCCCACATATAAATTTAGATTAATAGACTCAGTTGATTTATGAAATTGTTAATTTTATTGCAATGTTATACAGTTTTATTTTTAAAATTACTTTTGAAATTTTCCTTAAAACTTTTAACTGTTTAAATATTATTTCTTTTCTAAATAATTTAAATGGTATTTTTTTTTTTCTCATGGTAAAACCTAGGATACAATGTATGTGACTGTAACATAGAGGCTCAACAATACTGTGGTTAAAAAACCCTTGAAGTTAAATGACTCTTACATTATAGTCCAGAGGGAGATAGGTTCTCCAGAGCAACAGTGAAGAAATTCTCCATAAGATTATCAGGGCTTGGATTCCTTCTACGTAAGCTTTTAAAATTCCTAGTAACATGGCCTACATTGGCATAGTTAGTGGTTGACCATGGGCCCTGCAGCCACATCTAACCCTTAGAAAACGAAAAGTGGAATAGAGACAGCAAGCCAATTATTAAAAAAAAATGTAAAACATGGGCATTTTAAGCATAATGTTTCTTGTATTCTATTGTACAAGAATTCACATAACCTTAGAATTACTATTGACTACAAAGGATACTGTGAAATATGGCCATTTGTTGAGCTTCTATTTGCCTATTTTTTTTTCTATTTTTAACCAAAATAAAATGAAACCAACTATTAAGGGAGCTTAAGCTCCTCTGCCATTCCAATTAATTTACATGAGAACTTTTTCTCTTAGATTCTTGATTTTATTTTTTTTATTTATTTTTGTTAACTGTGCTTTATTTGCAAGTATTTTTTAAAGTACTGATAAAATATTATTTTACCTTCTCACATGTAGGTCAAATAACTTGCTATATGAGTTGAAATCACATTTTGCCTTTTGAGACTGTCATCTTGAGAATTTTAATACCAGATATATTCCTGTCATTTTAGAATAGTTTTATGCACCTTGATGTTATGTTTTCTTTCCTCATGATTATCATATAAAAATACTATTGCTGGTATATATCTAGCTATCAATTGCATTTGGATAATATTTTTCTGAAGTAAAAAATAGTACGGTAAAATGAGACTGATATGCTGGATGTGATTTCAAAGTGTTTACTAGTCTATGATATTCAGGAAAAAATGTTTCAAAAGAAAATGATACTATACTAATATAACATAAAGGCCCCAAAGCTTACATGGAATGAGGACTAGTGCAAGGAGAGAAGAATGATTTTTAAAAATCACTAACTGTAGAACCATATGTTACATGGTAATGAGAGGGGGTATCAAAACATGGTCATGGGGGGAGGAAAGAATATTATTATTGGAGGTAGTTGGTAGACAGAATTCAGATTTTTTAAAAATAATAAACAAACTTGTGAAGAATGTGAAGTCTGTGTTCAATTGTAGCTTTGTGGAAGAAGGTTTGTTTTTGCTTTTGGTGACTAAGAGGATCTGAATATGTTTGATTGGAAAGGAATGTTCACAAATGATTGCAGTGAAAGTGATTCTAAGCCTTCCTTGGTACCCTAACATATGAGATAACAGTGATCATACCTGTCGCCATTAGTTTTCCTCAGAATGAAGGAGTCAGACATATAGAAGATGTATAATAAATATTTGTTGAATAAATCAGTGAATGAGTGAAACAAATAAAAAGTATACCTTATTTCCTTGAATGATCTGTCTGTGCTAAACATTGGATTGGGCAATTTTTTAAGTTTATCACACTTTGTTCAATATTTACGTGGGGTATTTTTAATCATTGTTTCTAGATGAAAATACATAGGGGAAAATTTATGTAACTTTCTTAAGTTCACACAGTAAACTGTAAATTGAAAATACTGGTCTTTAGTTCAGTTCAAACAGATTTGAAAGGCCTGGCTTTTTTTATTATAGAAGTAGTTGCTGTTTCACTCTGTGTATTATGTTATTTCCACACTCCAGGACTTCAATCCAACCACCTATCCAATGTTTACACTGACTGAACAACACCTTTTCCAAGTATTTATTTATCCTGATAAATCAGTAAAGCACAGTTGGTTAAATCATGGACACTGACCTCAGATAGAGCTTGATTTGAATGCTAGCTACATCTTCCACTAGTTGTGTGCCAGCTTTCACTTTCCAAAGAGTGTTCTTTATACCTGGAATAAAATTCCAGCACCTACCTGACTGAATTGTTTTGAGGGTAATATCTTGTAAAGTACCTGTCATTATTACTATCTCATAGCAAGCACTCAGTAATTCTAAATATTATGGAGATAGCACTACCCTTTACAGAAGCTTGGTTTTGCTCTAGCATTTACTGTTAAAAGAAAGTACATTATTTTGAAACAAACATTTCATGCTTTCCTTGTCTACTTTATTTATATTATTTTTTAAAAATCTTCACCTGAGAACATTTTTTCATTGCTTTTAGAGAGGGGAAACAGTAAAGAGAGAGAGGGAACAACATTAATGAGAGAAAACATCTATTGGTTTCTTGTAGGCACCCTGACTGGGAATCAAACCTGCAAACTTTCAGTCTACTGGATGACGGTCCAACCAACTGAGCCAAACCAGCCAGGGTGTTACTTTTCCTCTTTAGAAATAACTCTAATGTCTCATCTGTACACCTGTCCTTTAAAATATGATGAATTTCTTCTTAAATAATATAATTCCCCAGCTTACAATTTTTTTAATGTAATCATTATTCTAGGAAAAAAAGAACTTGGGGAACACAAAATAACTCTGAAGATCCATTTCTTTCAATTAACTTGATGTTAGCAACTCCTGTCAATTCTACAAATATAATTCATTCTTAAAAGTTCTGTTTATATAATAATTCTATTCTTTAACTTGTGGATACTTATTTTGTGGTCCTCTCCCGAGTCACCTCATGTTATTTCCAAATGTTGTGTTATTCTATGCCCTTCAAAACATGTACCACTCTTTCAATACAACTTATTTATTTGCTTACCTGTTTCACGTTAATTATTCTTCACTAAAATTTAAACTTCATTGAGCAGGCTATTCTGTCTTCTTTATCACTCTGTCATTTGTGTTTAGGATTGTGTCAGACACACATTTGTCTTTGTAGTTAAATCTATGGTTTAGATAGACTTACAAGTAAAATTTTTCTTCATCTTCTACCTTGCATATGTCTGTGTTTCTCTTAAACTAGGGTTTCCATAAATGAATTCAATTATCTAGCTAAAAAGAAACATGATTGCACTATTTCTTTCCCTCAGTATCATACAACTATAATTGCATTCAAAGTTTACATTAGCATTTGTGATAGGCATCACATACGGTCAAGAGTAATTGAATATTTACCCTAGCTGGTGTGGCTCAGTGGATTGAGAACTTACCTACCAACCAAAGGGTCCCAGTTTGATTTCCAGTCAGGGCACATGCCTGGGTTGTGGGCCAAGTCCCTAGTAGGGGGTGTACGAGAGGCAACCACACATTGATGTTTCTCTCCCTCTCTTTCTCCCTCCCTTCCCCCCTCCCTTCCCCCCTGTCTAAAAATAAATAAAAAAATCTTTTAAAAAGTACTTGAATATTTAAAAAAGAATTAAAAAATTTATAGAATATGATCCACAAAAGATATAAAGTTGTAATTGCCTACACAGTGATATATATGATTGGCCTTGGTGAGACACTAGATCACCTCTTGTCTTGAGACAGATAGAAGTGGAGAATAGGTAACCTAAAAACAAAGATTTAACAGAGGGGGATTGCATTTTATCATTTTCTTTTATTACCAATAAACTATATATATATATATATATATATATATACACACACACACACACACACACACACACACATATATACACTTATAAACTATATAAGTTTATACATATATATACATATAAACTATATGTATATACATATATATACATATAAACTATATAAACTTTATATATATAAACTATATATATAGTTTATTTGTGTGTGTGTGATCACACACACAGAGACATCCCTTATTGCACTGTAAATTCTTTGTGGCAAAAAGTTGAAATCATAACAAAAATCACAACAGAAACTCCAATAATAAGAACAACATTAATATTGAAAATAACTATTATTTTGAGTTTTATGTGTTTGGCATTCTTCTATGGGCCTTATGTTCTTTCATTTAATCCTCATAACAACAATGTAACTTAGTTATTACTTTTATTTTTATATTTGTATGTATTTAATTTAAAAGTATAACACAAAGGACTTTTGGTCTTTAATACATGTCATTTATATTTAAATTAAAATTGAAAGTAGTATAGACCATTTATGACAAGCTGGATTGGACTTACTATTTTTTAACACCAGTTAATTATTACATAGATTATTGTTTTGCTTGTTTTCCATGACTAACTGTCCTACTTTTTATTCAGTAAACATTAAAGTAAATGACTTAATAGAAATTAGAAAGTAGTTTCTGCAGTTCCTATTTCACTATTCTGAACATATATTAATGTACTTTCTATAATAATATTGTTACCATATTTTCAGCTCTGTGTCATTAGATGTTATTAGAATGCCTATAGATTAGATCTTAACAATATGACCTTCTGTAACTGGTTCTAATAACATACAACTTCAGGTAATTCTATTTTATTTTTTCTCACTGAAACTTCCAGTTGCTTCTGAACTGATTTGAGTTTGAAATAATTCCAGGGAAAAATAGAATGCTTTAGTTTTTTTTCTTTTCTATTCAGTTTATTGCCTTTAGATTCTTTTGAAAAAAATCAACATAATTTCTACAAAGATTCAAAGATAATTTACAGAAAATATAATGGTACCTTTTACATTAAAAAAAAGATACATTTAAGAACCATTACTTCCACTAAGTATGCTGCAGTGGTAGTTTCTGAAAGTAGTCCTATTCACAGGGTGCATTTCTCTGTTTTAATCATCATTTCTAAACTTTCACAGTATCTAGGTTGTCACCTCCATTTGTAATGGCTCATTGATTTTGGAAGTCATAGTCATTTCTTCTTTCACATTTCTGTTAAGATAGTTGTGTAAGATTAAAAATATGTATATCACCTTAAAAGGAACCTGAATTTGCATGTGTAACATTTTCTCAGATGACTGATACTGAACTGTAGGTAAGCGAATTAGGAATGTAAATCCATGTGATTTATGTTATTAGGTAATATTTAAAAAATTTATCATTGTTTATTATTTTTCTGAATTCAGAGCAATTATCTTGAAATATCTTAATTTGATATTCCTCTTGTTTTACTGCTGTAGAATGTTACAACCTTGATATTCTATAGTGCCTAATAGTTGAGTTTCTATTCAAATTATAGATTTAGCACTATAATGTTTTGTTAATTAATATTTATTATTTATCATATTTATCTATTCATTTTAACTTCAAATTACAGAATTTAAGATTTATAATTCTACGTGACAGAATTTTATTTGCCAGACATAAATGTTACTTTTAATACCTCTACCATAAGCCATAATTAGAACTCTCTAGGAATTCAAAGTCACAACAGCAGGGAGATGACATAGTCACTTACATCATTGAGCATTATCACAGATAATCTTTTATAGTATTTTGCCTTGTTAATAAATAATATTTTTATTATACAGATATCTACTATTAAAATATAATTGGATCACAGGCAGAAAATATTTGTATCTGCCATCTTCTTATATCATGTCTTGAATTTCCCCAAAGTGGATTAGCAGTACCTAGCCATATATTTGAATAATAGCTTTTCCTTTTCCTTTTTGTTACTCCAGTTGATTGCTTGAGAACACCACCTCCATTCCATTATTCCCTTGATAAAAACCAGCTGCCCATTATGTAAAATTTATTTGATTTGATGCTTTAAAGAACATAATCTAAACTTTTATCTTTGGTTTTCATCCTAAAATATTAAAAGTGACATAGTCCCTGACAAGATTCTAAGAGGGATTTCTTCCTTTACTTTTAAAGTATATTTTATTGATTATGTTATTACAGTTGTCCCAATTTTCCCCCCTTTGTCCCCTTCCACCAAGCTCTCCTCTTCCCTCCAGGGACCCCCCTGCCTTAGTTCATGTCTATGGGTTTTGCATGTAAGTTTTTTGCTTTCTCCACTGCCTATACTGTTCTTAACATCCCCCTGTCTATTTTGTTCCTGCCAATTATGCTTCTTAATCCCTGTACCTTTTTCCCCATTTTCCCCTTTCCCCCTGCCAGCTGATAACCCTCCAAATGATCTCCAGTCTATGATTCTATTCCTGTTTTAGCTGTTCGCTTAGTCTGTTTTTTAGATTAGTTGCTTATAGTTGTGAGTTGGTTGTCATTTTAATGTTCATAGTTCTGATTTTCTTCTTTTTCCTAAATAAATCCCTTTAACATTTTATATAATAAGGGTTAGATGATGATGTACTCCTTTAGCTTTACCTTGTCTGGGAAACAATTGAACTGTCATTCACTTCTAAATGATAGCTTTGCTGGATAGAGTGATCTAGGTTGTAGGTCATTGCTTTTCTTCACTTTGAGTACTTCTTGCCACTCCATTCTAGCCTGCAAAGTTTCTTTAGAGAAATCAGCTGATACTCTTATAGGAACTGCTTTGTAGGTAACTCCCTGCCTTTCTCTTGCTGCTTTTTAGATTCTCTTTGTATCAGTAATCTTTCACATTTTAATTATGTAGTATCTTGTTGTGGACCATTTCATATCCAACTTGTTTGGGACTCTCTGTTCTTCCTGGACTTGTGTGTCTATTTCCTTTGCCAAATTGGGGAATTTTTATTTCATTATTTTTTCAAATAAGTATTCAATTTCTTGTTCTTCCTCTTCTCCTGGGATCCTTATGGTTCAGATGTTGGCCCTTTTGATGTCCCAGAGTCTTCTTAAACTCTCCTTGTGTTTCTTGAATTCTCATTCCTTCATTTTATTCTGGCTGAATGTTTCTTTCTTTCTTATGTTCCAAATCATTGATTTGAATCCCAGCTTTCTTCCCTTCACTGTTGTTTTTTTGTGAATTTTTCTTTTTTTCCTCTAGTAGAACCTTCATTTCTTCCCTTATATTTTTGCCATATTCAATGAGATCTTTGAGCATTCTGACCACCAGACTTTTGAACTCTGTATCTGATAGTTTGGCTGTCTCCTCATTGCTTAATTCTTTTTCTGAGGGTTGGTTCTGTTTCTTCATTTGGGCCCTATGTTTTTGTCTCCTCATTTTGGCAGCCTCCCTGTGTCTGCATATTAGGTAGAGATGCTTTTATTCTATTTTAGTGCACAGTCACGTGGGGTGGAGCCTTGGGTAATTGCCAGGGCAGGGCATCTATGGGTCCATGTGTAGGGGATGGGTCCACATAGGGACAGTGTTGCTGCAGTATGACTTTTGGGGTCTTGCCTGGACATTATTTAAAGAAGGTAGTTTAAAAAGTGAGACTAGTAAGACATAAAAATAAAAGAGTATATCCAGCTGATGGTGCTCACATAATAAAACAAAGCTTGGGTTAAGGAAGATTAGCAGAAGAGGTTATTTACAGTTAGGTAAAATGATTTCATGAAAGTGACATTTAAATGATGTATATCAGAATCCCTAGAATTTCAAGTTAGAGATGGATACAGCACAATAAACAAAAAGCTTGCATAAAAATGCAGTTAAGGAAAGGTTAGAGATATATTTAAAAATCAGTGCTGGCCTAGTTTGTTAGAAACATATTGAATATTAGAGGGAAAGGATGAGTCCAAGGGCCAAGTGGACTTGGGACTGTTAGGCCAAAGATTTCCTGTGGACAAATGGCAGTTACAAAAGATTGATGAGTTAAGAAATGGTACAATTAGATCCATGTTTGGATAATTGTATTTGTATTTCAGTGAAATATTCAGAGTGGGGTAAGGGCTTTAAAAATTGGGCAAGGGGTTAGAATTAAGGAATGGAGAGGAAGGTCTTGAATTAACAAAAGGTGAAAAAGTAGATAAAAAATTTGTAGTAAGTTTGAATATAATTAAAAATACTACATTTTAAAAAAACTGGACATTCTTCTATAACCAATTATAGGAAATACAGATGGACTAGACAAAAAACCTGTATAAATTACTATGAACAAGGACAACAGTGTGAGAATGGGGTTGGGATGGGTGGAGGAGGGCAAAGAGGAAAAAATTTGGACAATAGTAATAAAATAATAATAAAAATGATTTTAAGAAATGAATAAGGAGATATAAAAGATAACATCAGTTTATAAATTTTCCTATATAGTTTTTGACTAAGAATTGATATAAAAATTTCTGTATGTCATTTATTATACTGTGTAAATGAAGACAACAGAATGAAAAAGGGTTTTGGACATGATGGTTGGTCAGCGGCTCCCATGTATTCTTGAGTAAAATACCAAATATTACTGCTTGTTCTGTGGGTTCAGTTTTTCAAGGCATGCTTTTATTGCCAGAGCCAAAGCAACACTTTTGTTTCAACAGCACTGTCTCATTTCTTAATACCTCATTTCAGCACTATGCAAATAATTGTATATGGTGCCCAATTGTCCTGCAATATCTTCTTTAATGTACAAAGTAGTCTAATCCTATGTTATTTATTTTATTTGTTAACATGTCTGTGTTTGCTCCAGCAAGAATTCCTTGTCCCAAAAAGTAGCTTATAATGTTACCAACATATTAAAAAAGAAAAAAAAAGAAAATCAAACTATAAGTATAAAAATAATACAATAACAAAAGGAATTAGATTAATATGAAATATACATTTTATAAGAACCTATATACTTATTTGACTTAGCTAAAAATTTATCAAATGCTTTTCAGTAGCCAATACAAAGAAAAAGTTTGACCATTGCAGGATTCACATAAAATAACTCATCAATGCCATATAAGTAAAATTATTCTTGACCTTATATACAGACAGAGCTGTGTCCTAAGAAGTCTGATAAAAAAAACACAGCTTTTATGTCATTTTCAAATTTAGTTGACAATACAGTTGTTAAATTTTCGTGTAATGTCATGTATTTTCAAAGATAAAAAGATTGTTGAATTGTAATTAATGGAAGTCACTAGTTACTGACTTGGAAAAATTTTAAAATAATTTGGGTTTTTGTCATTTGTTCAATTTTTTTACTCTTATCAGGGTTCAAATTAACACTACAGTAATATTTTATATACCTAAAACCAGTGTCTAGATAAGTAATCCTTTTCTCAAAATATTCCTATTTTATACGGCGTTATTTCCTTAAGACATAATTGTATATTCAAAGGAGCTGCGTTATTCTTGGTTTCTTGTAAATCATATTTCAACATTAATTCAACAACCCTTTGTGTACCTGGTACTGTTCTCAGTGCTGGCGGTTCATTGATAAGCAAAAATAGTGCTTGTCCTTAAGAGATTATAAAAGTAAGGCATGCATATTTATATACATTTAATCCTTCTGATAAATTGCAAACAATTTGTGTGCTTTGAAGGAAACAAATATATTTCATGGTTCCATCAGTGCTTATAACCAAAGAGTGTGCTTTAGACTTGTAATTCAGAAAAAGTTTCCCTAAAAAGAGTTGTGATGTTGCCTGAAATATTTTTTAAAAAATCAGTAGCTTAGGCTCCAAGAAAAAAACAATTCCAAAAGAAATAGCCTGTATAATGTCCCTCAAATAAGAGCAGGTGTGTGTAATTTAAAGGAGAGTAAAATGGTCAGTGTGACTGCAGCACAGAAACAAAGTGTGGTGTGACATAAGATAAATTAGAGAAGAAGTGAAAGGCCAGAGCCTCCAAAATCCTGGCAGAAATTGTGGTCTTCATCCTAGAAGCACTGACAAGTTCTTTAAAACTTTTAAATAGTCGAATGAAAAATCAGTTTTATATTTAGGGCAAAAGAAAAATTCAAGAAGGGAAAATTTACCAAGAGAAAGTTATAGGTTTGCTTATGGATTTATTATGTTTCTCTAAGATATTTTAGTAAGAATATTCTGGGATAGTTGGATTGATGAGTGGGACTCATTATAAACAAAATAACTAATGATATTAATTTGAGGGAATGATCACAGATAAACTTTATTAAAGCTATGACTGTGGATGACATCAGAGGTGGTGTTATTTTTAACAATTTTCTCACATGGTAGGTCCACCATATTCCTCTCATATGTTCTACACTTATTAATTTTTCAGAAAATGCTTAATGGTAGAGTTGAAGTTTGAATTCTGTCTTGAAAGAATAAGAATTAATGGATAAGCATATTAAACTGTGCAATGGCATAGCAGTAGGAATGGGCTTTCAGGGGACAGTGAATGTCTCAAAGATTTTTAAATCCATGGTATAAGTAGAAAAGCTATAAAAAATGAGTTAAACTATTGAATATAGTAGTTCATTTTGTTCTTGGAGAAGCTATTTAAACTCATGGCCAAAAAGCATACCTTCTATGGTATATATTCTTTTTTTAACTATGTGTTCAGGATTCACCTGACATTTATAATTGCAAAGCTAAAGCTTATGTTCCACTTTAATAGATTTTAAACTCAGCTGCTATTCATTTTACCAATAGTATGATTCTATTACTTTCCCAATCCAATCAATTTATTCTCGATTTATTGATGGTAAAATATTCTGATGTGGAGCTGGGTTGCAAAGTGGGGGCAGGGTTGATGAAGGTTTGAAGAATTTAAAATTTTTTGAAAATGGCTTTAGTAAGGAGGAGAAGGAAAGAAAAGATTATGTAAGTAAAGGGATACATTTCAGTTAAGACAATGGGGGCACAGGGTAGTGACTTCTTTCTCTGTAGTTCCAGTATCTTACATTCTTCCATACTGAATAATCTAAGTGTAAGTATAGAAGAAGCATCTGTTCTGCTGAATTTTTGATTTCCACATTCACATCCAAGGTTGGAACAATAGAAGGGGAAAGAGAATTGATGACACCAGAAAATTACTGGTTGATGTGACAGATGCTTAGCTTAGTGTTGGGGACTGAAAAAGAAGAAAACAACTGGTTGATTGGTAATGGATAGTTAAAACTACACATAGAGAGAGATGAAGTCAAGAGGTGTTCCTTTTGAGAAAATGTGTGAATGACTTTGGTCATTGTTGAAATAGGAGCTAAATGTGCATAGTTTATAAATCAATTAAGTAGTAGTTAAAATAGCTTTGGTAGAAAAGAAAGTGCATTCTGTAATGATGCATATGAAAGAATGATGATAAAAAAGAGAATATCATTTGAAAGTTGGAATGTCAAGTAAATAAGAGAACAGATTTTAAATGAATTACTCATTTTACTCTTACTGTCATGAAAGATGTTTAAAGATCATGAGCCTGTAGGAATACTCCTGTGTGTTTATGTGTGTGTGTTTATGTGATGTTACTTTTCCTAGTTTGTATCAAAAAGAATGATTTTTGCTGCAAATACAATATTAGATGAAAATTAATTGAATAGGTTTATGAGGACATTTAAAATTTAGACAGAAATGTTCTAAACTTGAAAACAAAACTTAAACTGTCTACACTGTAGCTCAGAGGAAAAATAAAAACAAAATAAACAGAGTTTCACTCACCAGTGTGACAATACCAAGTTTTGTAAAATATGTCTAATTGGAGTAGGAAATATTTTAGTAAACAATCCACAAAAATTTAAATATTTGGAAAAGTCTAGTAGTAAAATTGCTTTGGGTTTTATTAGGTCACTGTTTCAGTGTCATCAAGGAATGGTAACTTTGAATATTTTTCCATGTTATCCTAAATATGTTCAATTCAGGCTAATGACCCTTATAGTTAAAGAAAGGGTACCTTAGCTCAAAACTGAAACATAGATTTGAAAATGTACATCTGAAATAAAGAACTGATTTCTACTTCATTTTTTGGTGGGAGCCAAATCACATGCCTAACCCCTAACTCAGTCTATCAATGGAACAGGACTGTATTATGGATTTCCTGAGACCTGAAGTGGAAAGAGAACAATAGAATAATTTTAAAGTCTCACAATCATGAAGAGAGGAAAAAATAACTCAAGCATATCAGTTATCATGTCTACCATATTTTATTTCCTTTCCCTTTGCGTCTTCTATCAGTTTTTATAGAGCACACCTCAGATGCATGTCTGCAAGCTTATTTCACTACTTTTCTTCCATTTCTATATTTCTTCTTGACCTCTGTTTTTTATCTCTACCTATCCCACTTCCTGTTATATCTCCAAGAATTCTTGTTAAGAGAAGTGTTTAGATACCTAAAACATGTGTGTCATTGGTGGTTATTTTCATCATTTATATTCTTATAATCAATGAAACAAAAACAAGATAACCATTTATTTGATATTGACCACCTCTTTTTTAAAAAAACATTTTATTGTTTATGCTCTTACAGTTGTCCCAATTTCCCCCCTTTCCCCCTCCACTCAACATGCCCCACAATCCCAGTCAATCCTCACACATAGGGCCACTTCATTCACCTGAAATCATAGGATATGTCCCCACAGTACTCCTTGGAAACCTGAGGATGAGTGGAATGGAGAAAAAAAGAATAATGAGAGACTCATTATACTTATACTGTAGATAGCAGGCAATATGCTTAATTGGGGATATGTTAATAAATAATTTTATTGCAATATGTCCAGGATTATTAGATAACGTGATAAGAATAGTGGAGGATTTTAAAGGTCGCTTCTGGAAGACAAATTCAAAACTCCATCGAAGCAGTAAAATTATTGCTTATACTTTAAAAATAATAATTCACCAGGGAGATAAGGTGATGTAAGTTCATTGTATTGTGAAAGAAAAGTTGTAAATTCAAATGCATATGAAAGATTCTCACTGATTTTGAAATGGCAACATTATAATTCAGACATAGTGTATTTCAACAAGTGGTGGATGATGAAACCAAAGAGGTATATTTAATAATAACTATAAATGTAAGCTTCCAACTATTCTCAAGGTATTTTATTTCTGTTAGAAATGTGAGATTGTATTTACAATTGTTTCTTATTACCTATCAATGCCATCTGTTCCTGACAGGAAATACCATGATATTTAACACAATGTGCTTCCTGGACTTTCCAGAATTATAATAAAATTTTTAAAACTGAAGGACCATATATCTCACATTTGTGGCAGTGTTATCATAAGTAATATTTAGTAGTGTACACAGCTTGCTTACAATGTTTTGCCTCTGTTGGCAGAGGGACAGTTTACTTGTAAAGGTCATTTTTCCCACATGTCAATGACTAGTTGTACATTAAGCTAATGTATTCAGAAGAGAGCCTGATGCCATTTTGTATGCATTACATGCGTTAGAGAAAACTGCATTTGGTAGAAATGATGGGAGGAGGCCTTTTAAAAATGTGAACTTTAATTTGATTTGGCACATAGCAGTGTTCTAATCTTTGGTAGGCCTACAAAAAATTAACTTAATATGTACATTTCAAATAAGAATGCCTGTGAATGGAATCCCAGATTTTTTTTTTTTGGGGGAGGGAGGAGGGTTGTGCATCCACTCACTCACGTACTCACAAACATACAAACACACACACTCAGAGACTTAATATTGAGTTCAAGCATTTAAAATTCACACATTCCACTCAGGCCAACTCTCACTGTTATTGCACAGCATCATTTTGTAGATTGTCAGTTTCACCAGACTTAGGTCCTTATCTTGTTCGGAATATAAGAGTCTGGGTGACTTTCTTCTTTTACTCAGTAAAGCTGAGAGGTCTTCTTTACTTTTACAAAAACAAAAACTGTAGAAAAGAATGTGTAAGTAATTGAAATGTACCCTAAATAGCTCACAAAATAAAATGTATAAAAGAAAAATGTAAATTTTAGAGTAACACAACTACTCGAGCTATTTTTTTTTAATATGGAAACCTCCTCTTGGTATGATATTTATTTGAGTTTATTTTTGCATTTCAGTAATCTCATACTGTCTTATTTTAAATATATTTTAAATCTGTGTCATATTCAGAGTATAAAGAATTAATTTTATGATGTGTTATTGAAACAAAGATTTAGAAAGTTTTTAAACAGTTTGAGTAGTGAGGGCTATCCATGTAATTAACAGTCCATAAGTATTTCCCATGCATGTTTAAGCATATTATCTATACATGTTATCCACATTAAATTATGATATATGCATTTTGTTAAAAATCTATTTTGAATTATCTGTTGAGACAAAAAGCTGTGATCACTGGTTTCGTATAAGGTGTACTGAATGGTTCTCAAACAACTTCTCTTTAAAGATTGAGTTAATCTAATTAATGGAAGGGCTGCCTCTTATTGCCACAGAGTAGTTCATGCTCGAGTGGAGGCAGAGCACCGTCATGCAGGGTTTCCCAGGGGGTAGAAGACTGATTCCCAAACAGCCAGTGTCTATTTGTGTACATGAGTGGGGACATAAAAAAGAATGCCATCCTTTAAAAAAACAAGATGTTAGGAAACAGAGAAATAATAAAATTATATGTATTATGTTTTGAAAGCATTGTCTTTTGAAAGTATATTAACCAAGATTTAGGTTACCTTAGTGATGAATTAATTTTTCTATTCATTTATCTACTCTATTAAAATAAAATATAAAATAAAATAAATGACTATAACAAATATATTATTTTCGTGAAGCTAGAATAAAAGGTATTTTCTCATCACTAATATTTAGTAATGTTCTCTTTGTCCTAAAAAGCAAATTCAAACAGCCATCAATTATATAGAAAAAGGCTTCTAGTTAATTTGGAGGTTAAAATATTATTATAATTTCTTTCTAAAGTAAGATTACCATAAAATATATCCAGTATAAAAATAACAGAGAAAGTGTCACCATCGTTTCCCATAACACTCTGGCACGGGGCTGGCAGACCATATTTACACTGCAGTACAAGGGTTACACACTGAATGACACAAAGTGAGAAAAATATAGGCAGGTACTTTATGTGAAATATGGAAACATTCTGCTATCACTTGACCACAGTGAGTAGATGTATAATTTAATCTAAATGAAAAATGAGATAACCTTATTACCCAAGTTCACAATTTACTCTAAAAAATTTGACTCTTATTGGTTCACTGAACAAGCTCATAAAGTATGAATAGTAAGTTTTCTCCAGGAAGGAACATCTTGAATGAAATAGACTAACACTGTGATTTTAAGCAACTTTAAGAACTATTATTATTTCTCTGTTATTTCAGATGAATATGTTTGTTTTTATTAAGGATGAATAATACTTAATATAAAATGTTGTTAAGAATGATTTTGAAATGTATAGTTTGTTATTCTGTGTCCTAACTTTGATTATTCAAATAATATAGCAATATAGATAATTTGTTACAAAAGCAAAATACACTGTAATTTTGGAAATAAGCCTTTGTAAACATTTCTTTGGTTGTAATTAACATTTACTATCCATGACTCTACCATGGATAATAGATTTGAAACTTGTCTCTAAAAAGACTTTTATTTGGAAAGGAATATTCAATAGAAGATTTGATAGAGTAAGATTCAACAATCAAATGTGTGTTGAAATAATTCTATGCTTTCATTTATGCCCGTAACAGATGCATCTGAATGATAGGAATGCAAGTCTGTCTCTGAACACTGTTTTGACATTAGGGAGCAACAGATTCAGCTACAATGTGTTAATTTGTTTCCACATTTGCTTCTTTGTTGTTTGTCTCAGACTGAAAAGACTGGATGATCTTAAACTTGTGAAATTATTAAATATGCTTTCCCTTACATTTGTAAAGAAAGAGTCTTTTCAGCATGAATGCACAGTATAACTGTGTGATATAGTGGCTACTTTTAATTCTGTACACACTAGCCTTTACATAGACAATTAAGTTTCAGTTAAAACTGTCATGTCATGCCTTTCAATGCTTCTATATTAAAGAAAATATACCATGATTGGCTACCACATATTTCACCAACATTGAATTGTGTATTGACAGTTGTTTCATTGTCAACAGGTCAGACTCATGCAAAACTCTCCTTTAACTTCCATATGTATATAGTAAGTCACTACCATTTAGAACTTTCATGGTTAACTAGGGAAATGCGATTGCATGTTAATCACATCAAAAATAAAATTTTAACTTTGTATAAGTATCACTAGAGAATGAAAAGTATTACATCTCTTACTTGAGAGGCTGCAAATCCTCTGCTTTTCTGTGCCTTGAGAACTAGGTCACACTAATAACCAATATGAATGTATTTGCCTTTGTTCATTTATATATGTAATCTTACATTTCCAGAAATAATGGATTAGGTTATTTGGGAAAACTCCCCTGCTGAAAATAATTACGAATGTTGGATAACTTATATTTCTATAATCTTCCTTATAAGTATGTAGGGCAGGCCCTGGCCAGGTAGCTCGATAGGTTAGAGTGTCATTCCCAATAAGCCAAAGTTTGATCCCCAGTCAGAGCACATACAAGAATCAACCAATGAATGCACAAATAATTGGAAAAACAAATCAATCTCTCTCTCTCTCTCTCTCTCTCTCTTTTTCTCTCTCTCTCTCTCTCTAAGAATCAATCAATCAAGGATTTAGGACTGATGGAATAGTAAAAAAATTACTTGGCCTGTTTCTAAGAAATGTTAGTGTCCAAAGAGAAAAACAGCCTGGACATGCTTTTGGTCTTAACTGTATTTCTTTATTTATCTTTCTTTGGAAAAGAAAGGGCAAAAAAATAAAAATAAAGAAGACCAATATCAAAGCCTCAGAGAATAGTACTCTAACAAAGAATCTTCTACACAAAAAAGTAACCCAGTATTACTCTGGGTCAAAGGCAGAATATAATCTTAGTAAAAATTGAAAGTCTAGGTTTTAAAGGCTTTTGTGATACAAGGGTAATCAAGCCTTCACTTGACTTGCGGTGATTCCAGACTGGTTATATCTCCAGGTAATTGGTTGAAGCAAATTTTAAAGCTCTGAGAGGAGAAGAACCTCCTTCATGGTTGCACATTGTTCAGTAATTACAAAAAATATATATATAAACACTCAAGTAAGAATCGTTGGCGTATAAGCAAATCTGACCCCATGATGGAGAGTCATTACTGAAAACAAAGAACTCGTGAAAGAGACAAAGTCAAACACTAAGAAATCCCATAGATTCCTGTAAATATACTATAAAGAAATTCCATGCTTTAATCATCTTGTTTGTACTGCAGAAAATAATAACATATCTTAAAAGGCCCTGAGGAGTGAGGGATAATAAAATTACTTAAAAAATAAAAAAAACTCAGGTGCAGTGTTTACTGACTTGTCGTGAGCAACAATGGTAACCATGAGCAGTAGAATAACATCCTTCAAAAACTTAAAAAATATTAATGCCATGTACCAATTTTCAATTCAATGAAAATATCTTTTAAGTATTAAAGCAATAAAAGTCATTTCAGCCTCCAACTTAAAAAAAAAAAGTAGATCTTAAGACATTTTACATTGAAATTTCATATATCTAAATAATATCATTGAATATAAATGTGAGATGTGTCCAGAAGGTATCCAACCATGTAATATGAAAAACAGAGACATTTATTGAAGAAGGTACAAGAAACATTGTACGTAGGACAATGACGCCTCAGTCCCTTTCAAAGTAGGCACCTTGGGAACACATGCAGTTCCAATTGCCATCAGCTGCCCCATCATATTTTCCTGAATCTTACTGATGGCCTGAAATCTCTTCCCTTTCAAAGGTGACTTTAGTTTTGGGAAAAGCCAGAAGTTGCAGGGTGCCAAATCTGAGCTGTAGGGAGTCTGAGTCACCTGGGTGATTTGATGTTTTGCCAAAAGACCCTGCAAGAGATGTGATGCATCAGTGGGTGCACTGTAATGATGAAGCTGCCATCACTAGTTGCCCATGGCTGAGGCCTTCTGAGTCATCCAAAGAACTTCCATGGAGAAATGCCCAAGCCTAATGAAAAATTAGATGCAGATTCATTGCTCTTCTTGCTCAGTCAATTTGAATGTGATGGCCACACAGTGCTCAAGCTCACTCAACGGCATCTACCCCCCACAACTGACTACTACGTTGAAGTTGTCATTGTTCACACGACCCTCATTCCAGTCAACTATCCTTGGCTCCTAGGTTACATCAATGTCATGCAAACCGTTTTTATTATATTAACAATGGCTGGACTTTTTTTGGACAGCCCTCATATATTAAATGTTTTAGTTCAAAGAAAATTATTGTCATATATACACAAAATAGAAAGATTGAGTCAAGGATAGAAGACGACATAAAAAGAACAAACAAACTGTTGAATCTATGTGCGGTGAACACAGAGATTCTTAACCCTATGACTAGTTTGTTGTCCTAGTAGCTGTGAATGTTGTCAGCCTAAAGTATTTAATTCTCAGTAGCTTTAAGGATTCCTTTAGCTGCAAATAGCCACCTCATGTGACATCATAGCTTACCTGACCAAACATATCAGATAACTGATTGAGACAGAGATATTAAATCCTAGATAATTGAGCATTAATTGAAATATTTCAGGTCCATGGCTACCTATGGGGTTGCCTGAAGATAGACCTATATCATTGTTCAGTTTCTCCTTCTGATCAGCCTGGCCCACTCATTCCCTTCATAGGGAATTTCTTCTGGAAATTATACGAATGAAAAAACTATACATAGCAAACAATGTGCAAACTAAACCTCATAATGGAGAGGCAGTCTATCAAAGAAACAAAGGTTTTTCAAAGTGGAAGATTTTAACTAATTCTGCCAAATTCATCTAATTATTCAAATCTTACACACAATCTTTCAGGATTGAAAAAGAAGGAACACTACATAAATGATTTCCTAAGGTGAAAAAGAGAATTAAAATAGAAATGAATAAGAGTAAATCCACAACTATGGGTAAACTAGACAGCATACTCATAAATAACCCATGCATCAAAGAGGAAATCACAAGAAAATTTATTAAGGTAAGAAAATCATTAATGTAAATATCAAGGTAATTGTTTACCTCAGTGAAGTCAGGAGATTATGGATGTGATGAGGAAGATACATGCTTAAATCTTATAAATTGGTGCCAAATCTGTTTCTTGATAGAGCTGGCAGTCACATTTATGTTTATTTCTTATGTATTTATCATATTCTAGATTATTTGTATAGTAGTATGTATATGTTTTACATTTATTATATCCAAAAAATAGGATTTAAATAATTTGTAATCAAAACATCAAAAATATTAAATTTAATATAAAAAGTAATTGTAAGTCCCCTGATATAACTTGAGAAATTAAATATTCTGATACTGAGAAAGAACTGGAAAAGTTAGCGAATTGTACAGCTGTCACCTGGGTACTTGATCTTCTATGGATATGGATACAGAAAGCTACCTCTTTATGACTAGAAGTAATTGAACTTGTCCCTAACCTAGCCTTGCTTCATGGCATTTCCAAAAATCTCAACTAGTCAGCAAGTTAGAAATACGTGTCAGATATACATATGCATCACATGCCCTCCTAATACAAAGCAACATATCTGAGAAACTATATGCTGTAAAATCTCTATGTCATTCGTATAGGACCAATCTACTGATCATTATCATTTTACTCTACTTTGTATTATGTCAAAGTTATTAACATTTTTAACTTTTACTATTGGGGGTATTTTAAAACCAAATTATTTCTTAAGTTAATGGTACATTTTTAAAGAATTCAAAACTACCATATGATATTTAAAAGCGCTTTCCTGTCATATTCCTTTATTATAAATATACTATGACATTATTTTAGTGAAGGACTAAAACATCAAGCTCCACACCTGCATATTAATAAAAAAGACTTAGTTGGAAAATGCATTTTCTTTCATTAAAACTAACTTTTATTTAACCGTTCCTTATAGCTGAGTAATATTCCATTGTACCTGTTTCTTATCCAATCACCTATGGAAGGGCACTTGAGCTGTTTCCATGTCTTGGCCACTGTGAATAATGCTGCAGTAAAATAGGGGTGCATATATCTTTATGAATAAATGTTTTTTAAAAATTTTGGGTAAATATCCAGAATAGTGGTTCCTGAGTCATATGGTAGCTCTATTCTAAAATTTTTGGAGAAGTTTGATATGGTTTTCTGTAGTGGCTATGCCAATTTACATTCTCACCAGCAATATAGGAGGGTTTGTCCTTTTTCTCCATAACCACTCCCAAAGTTATTACTTATCTCATTGATAATTGCCTTTCTAACAAAGGTGATATAGTATCTAATTCTGGATTTGATTTACATTTTCCTAATAGCTAGTGAAGTTGAGCATCTTTTCATATATTTGTTGTCTATTATTTTTGCAACAATGTGGATGGATCTTGAAAATACCATGCTAAGCAAAAAAAGTGAGGTAGAAAAAGTCAAGAACCATATTATTTCATTCATGTGAGATATAAAACTGAATGTAACAATTGAACAAATGAGAACAACTAACAGTCCTGACTGGTGTGGCTCAATTGGTTGGTCATCATCCCACAAAAATGAAAGGTTACTGGTTTGACCCCAGGTCAGGTCTCATGCTGGGTTGCAGATTCAGTCCCAGGCTGAGGCATGTTCAGGAATCAACCTATTGATGTTTCTCACATCAGTGTTTCTATCCTTCTCTTCCTCCCTCCCTTCCCTCTCTCTTAAATAAATAAGGTACTAAAAATAAAACAAACTAACAGAAATGGATAGACACAGACACCAGTATGATGGTTACTAGAGGGAAACGGGTGCTAGGGAGGTTGAAGTCAGAAGAGTGGTCAAACATACAGCAATAGAAGGAGGTTTGAATTTGGGTGGTGATCACAGAGTGCAATATACAGATGATGTATCATAAAGTCATATACTTGGAGCCTAAGTAACTTTATTAACCAATATCATCCCAATACATTTAATTAAATAAAAATAATGTTAGTGAAACTTAAAAATATCACTTTTAATTTTATTTTTGTTAAAACATTTAGGTTAATTATTCTGTTTACATACCTTTATTTTTATCACCATTAACATTAACTTAATTGTTAACTCACTGGGCAAATATTAAATGACAAAATCAACTTCATCCTAAAATTCCTAGCAATGTCTTTAAAAATCATAGGTTTTCATACTTTCTACTATATTCTATGATAGTTTCATAGAATATAGGAGAAAACTTGTTTTATTTTGTTTGAGATTGACAGAAATATATTTGTGAATTTTAATAAGATTGTCAGAATATATACATTATTGAGGTAGTTGCTTGTCTTCCACTGACAAAAAATTGTTTGAAAAACACACAGTAAGCAGTTCAAATTGAGGAAGTTAAATGCTATTGTTTGCCCTGTGGGTGGATTTAGTGGTATGAGGAAACTTCAGACAACTCCAAAATGAATTAATGTGTCTAGTCATGGGTATGTCTGCAGGATTGTAGAGATGGTTACGATTGCTTCATGTTAAAGGAATTATAAACAGAAGAGCTGGGGGAAACCAGTATATTTGAGAGATTTTGACAGGCGTCCCGTGGAGGAGCACATGTACATTATTATAGCTGTCAAATGCCAGCCCGGTTGGTTCCTTTATCAGGAAAAAACAATGCATGCTGATAAACTGAGAACAGTTTTCTGAAACAAGATGATAGACAGTTTCTTTGTGAAAGCATTCTTAGTAGTGGACACACTGTTGTAAATCTCTTACTGGCAAGAAAACAGATTAGAAAGAAAACATCATTAGGAAAAATCCCTATCCATTTTTCTGGACTAAACTGCATGGTATAGACAGGCTCTAGAACACATGAAGTGATAAAACACATATATTAGTAGCTCATTTAGACATTAATGCCCTAAAATGGAGATTGGTTAGTGATATTATAGATTATTTCTATGTAACTTTTCCATGAAACAAACTATATATTCTATGGTTGTAAATAAGTCTAAACATATAAAAAGTACTCTTAGGAAAAAAATATACATGCCATTATCTAGGATTTTTTTGCATATCACAGCAACCACTTACCTCATTCATTGTAATATAAAATAAAAAGTTGCTAGAGGCAAAAAAATATTATGATTTGTAGTGATAAGGCATAAGAAAAACAAATGATATACACTCAGTGCCTCTCTGAGGCTCAAATGTTGATTACTATAAATTTTACCTATGGCTCCATAGAAATGAAATAATTGAACAAGAGAAATAATTGCATACATTATTTTTAAGTAACCACACTGAACAATGAGGCTACATCAAATTAAAAGGGTTCTGCAATATTTTCACCGATATGTCCCTTAGTGCAAGGGACATAAAGGAAAGAATAAACAAATGGGACTTCATCAAAATAAGAAGCTTCTCCACAGCTAAAGAAAACATCAGCCAAATGAAAAGGGAACCAACCGTGTGGGAAAATATATTTGCCAATGATACCGCAGAAAAGGGTTTGATCTCCAAAATATGTAAAGAACTCACGCGACTCCACTCCAGGAAGACAAACAACACAATTAAAAAATGGGCAAAGGACCTGAACAGACACTTTTCCAAGGAGGACATACACAGGGCCCAGAGACACATGAATGGATTCTCAGTATCACTAGCCATCAAAACCACAATGAGATAACACCTCACATCAACCAAAATGGTCATCGAAGAGGTGGATTTAAGGCCGGGCGCACTGGGCGCACACCCTGGGCCCAGACTTCTGAAGGGCCCCACGAAACCCCAACTTTACACTTTTTCTAATGACACCAAGTTTGGTTTCATATGTGCAATACATGTATTATATTCCAATTTTATTGGAAATAAAACATTAATAGTACATAATATTTTTTTATTTATTTAAAAATACGGTTAACAAGTATTTTTATTTTCCCTGTCTCTGTTTTTTTTAAGGGGCTGAATATTTTCTTCTGCACCCGGGGCCTCAACTGACCTTAATCTGCCTCTGGCCACCATAAACAAATCTACAAACAACAAGTGTTGGTGAGGATGTGGACAACAGGGGACCCTAGTGCACTGTTGGTGGGAATGCAGACTGCTGCAGCTACTGTGGAAAACAGTTTGGAATTTCCTCAAAAAACTAACAGTGAAACTGCCTTTTGATCCAGCAATTCCACTGCTGAGATTATTCCCTAAGAATCCTGAAACACCAATTCAAAAGAACCTATGCACCCCAATGTTCATAGCAGCGTTATTTACAAGAGCCAAGTGTTGGAAGCAACGTAAGTGCCCAACCGTAAATGAGTGGATCAAAAAACAATGGAGTACAACACAGTAGAAAGAGAGAGGGAGGTCCTACCCTTCACAACAGCATGTATGGAACTAGAGTGCATTATGCTAAGTGAAATAAGCCAGGCAGTCAAGGAACATGTATAAAGGACCCTAGGACAAAGACTGCGGGTTGGGAGGGGATTGAATGTGGGAGGTAAGGGGTGGATAGGGCATGGGAAAGTAATGGGGGAAAAATGGGGAGAACTGTAATTTAACAACAATAAAAAAATAATGAGATTTTGGAATTATACTTACATTTTGAGGGTTTTTTTTTTTTGTATATTTTATTGCAGTTGTCCTATTTTTTTAACCCCTTTATCTCCTCCTCCCGGCACCCCATCCCAACATCCCCACACCTCATAGTTCATGTCCATGACCTGCACACACCAGTTCTTTGGCTCCTTAATCTCCCACACTATTCCCAGACACCCCCTGCCCGATTTTTTTGTTGTTGTTAACATTTTCCCACCACCACCTTCCCCAGCCCCACTCCTCCCCACCTCGCACCCTCAGTCTTTCCCCCACTTGGCTTTGTTGAAGGATTTATGCATGTTCCTTGGTGACCCTTCCCCTCCTCTTCCCCTGTTACCCCCTCCCGCCTCCCCTCTGGTTACTGTCAGTTTTTTTTTTTTTTTATTTCAGTGTTGCTGGTTATATTTTGCTTGTTTGTTTATTTTGTTGATTTGGTCCCAGTTACAGGTGAAATCATATTGTATCTGTCTTTCCCTGCCTTGATTATTTCACTTAACATAATGCTCTCCAGTTCCAAACATGCTGTCGTGAAAGGTAGGAGTTCCTTCTTTCTTTCTGCTGCATAGTATTCCACTGTATAAATGTACCATAATTTTTTGATCTACCCATTTACTGTTGGGCACTTAGGTTGCTTCCAACACTTGGCTCTTGTAAATAATGCTGCTATGAACATTGGGGTGCATAGGTTCTTTTGAATTGGTGTTTCAGGATTCTTAGGGTATAATCCCAGCAGTGGAAATGTTGGATCAAAAGGCAGTTCCATTTTTAGGTTTTTGAGGAAATTCCAAACTGTTTTCCACAGTGGCTGCAACAGCCTGCATTCCCACCAACAGTGCACTAGGGTTCCCTTTTCTCCACATTGTCACCAACACTTGTTGTTTGTTGATTTGTTTATCATGGCCATTCTGACTGGCGTGAAGTGTTATCTAATTGTGGTTTTAAATTGTGACCCTAATTTTAGCATTTTTGGGAAATTAGAGTTGAAACTTACTTGACTATTTGCAGTCTTCATCCTCACAGGAGAACTGTTTGATTTCAAGTGTGCAATTGAAGAAAGATATTGGACTTTTTAAATAGGTTTCTTCATAGACTGAAGTCTGAGAGCTGAAGTTCCCAATTACAATGAATCTTAAGCTCTCCTCGTAACAAAACAAACCCACTTATATGTCCTGTTGCAACGAAGCATTAAGTAAGGTATAATAGCAACTATACAAATTACGTATATATATTTAGTTAAGTATTTGTAACCTGTAATCAACCCATCTTGCAATTCACAGTATGTTTCAATATTACCTCCGAAAAATTTTGATCAAGGAAATTGTGCCATAGAGATTGATGTTTTTTGTTTGTTTGTTTTTTTTATTTTTATTTTTATTTTAAGAAACTTGGGAGAGTATCCATGGTCATTTTTTTAAATTGAATTAAATTAAATTAAATTTTATTTTATTTATTTTATTTTTTTATCCTCTCCCAAGGACCTTTTTTCATTTGCTCTTAGAGATAAAAGAAAGGAAAGAGGAAGGGAAAGAGAGAAACATCAATTGGTTGCCTCCCATATATGCCTGGACTGGGGACTTTGCAAAGACCAGGAATCAAACCCACAACCTAGGTATACACTTTGACTGGGAATCAAACCTACAACCATTTAGTTATGGGATGACACTCTAACTAACTGAGTCACACTGACCAGGGCAAGATTGGTGTTTTTTGACTATATAGTCTAGAAGTGCTTTGCTTTATTCTCTGGGTTTCAAACATGTTTGGCTGGGACCTGTATAGTGATGCAGAAAAAAACAGCTGAAATAAAATTCACTTACCATAATTCTAAAAATATTTATTGGAAATATACACTGGAAATTATGATAGACACTCATATGTTGCTGCAACTGTCGGCACATCATGTTTTTACTACTAATATGACCTTTATGTAGTTTTTAGAATAGAAGGTATTACTTATTTTCCAATGCTTAGGAACTCAGTAGACTTCTTTTATGGATGAATGAAGTTAGCAAATGTTATTTTTATGTTGTAACATTTAGATAATACTGGGTATATCATCTCATCCTCAATATACCCTTTGGGAATGGATATTTTAAAAACTGATTTAAGAATTATTAATTTAAATTGTAATTGGGTGGAATAAAAATAACTTTAAAAATAAGTAATTAATGAAATTGTTCTTTACAAAGGAATTAGTCTTTATGTTTATTTCCTTCCTTTGATTTGCCTGATTACAAGATTCTGAATGAGAATAACCAGAAAATGTGCATATATTGGTTGGAAATGTGGAAAAGATGTAAATTTAAAGAAAACTTTATATGGAGCCCATTGAATGCTGGAATTGGCCTGAGGAGAGCCAGATTATTGAGGTAGGCAGAAAAAATACCCAGTAAATATTGTGAATTAAAGAAATTTCAACTTTTTTATAATTTTGCATCACTATAAAAAATATAATGCAGTAGCACAAAGATAATTTGCAATTAAACATAAAAGTTTTATAAATATACACAAACTTTCATTTTCAGTATTAGTCAAAGAAATGCAAAGTAAATCCATTTTTTTGGTATGGTTCTTACCCTTGAAATTGGCAGTTATGAGACAGTGTAATTAATAACTGCATCAAGGATGCCTGGGAACATGGTCACAAGAACTTTGATAATTGGGAAGATACAATCCAGTACATATAGATTGTAACCTGAAAATATAATACAGTGGTTAAAATCCTATTTTTAGAGGTACCTAGTTTTGATTCAATGCAATCTGAACTTTATTATGTATTTGCCCCATGATCTAGGGCAATTTTTTGAATGGTTTGCTTCAGTTTCTTCATCTGGGGAATGGAAATAGTATTAATACTAGATATCTCATAGGGGCCTTGTGTGGTTAAAGATGTTAATGTGAAGGCTTTAGAATAATACTCATTTCATAATATAGGTTCAATAAATGTGATATGGTATTAAAAATATTTAATGTCCGTACCAGGCAATTACACTTTATGGGCTTGTTTTTCTAAGAAAATTATCAGAGATACTTACAGAAGTATATGAAGAAAATAATCTAAACTGAAATAGCAGAAACATCTAGCACAAGGCAATAGGCTAAGCATATATCGATGTAGACATTAAAGTTTCTTTGTAAGAGAACTTTTAAATACCACAGTACTGCATTTTAAAACGACAAAATATACAGAACAACTTATCTTAGGTTAATATAATTATGTGTCAGCATAACAAAAATGAAAAGAAAGCCATAAAGCTGTGAAGCGTAGCTGTGTCTGAGTGGTAGGTGAAAGGTAAGTTTTCACTATGTTTGTGTGGATATCTAGTGGCGCTCTTCTCTATTTTCATGTGTTATGGGGTGAATAGTGTCCCCCCAGATTCGTATTTTAAAGTTCAAACCCATACTACCTCAGAATGGGACCTTATTTTGAAAGAGTCATTGCAAATCTAATTGACTAAGATGCAGTCACACTGAAGTATAACTGGTGTCCTTATAAAAAGGAGAAAATTGGAGACCAATGTTTAACAGAATAAAGTCCCTGTTTGAAGCTTGATTCATTGTGTGACATTAATTTCCTATTACCACATGTGCAGAAAAGTGTTATATCAGATCGGGGTGTGCACACCCTGTACATTAGCAAGAAAAAATTATTTTCTGGACTGACCTCTGGCCAGTTCCTGCAAAATGATCTTTGATCCCATGTACTATTCAACCTGATATGAGTGTTTTGTTTTCTAGAAATGATATTTAATAATTGATTAATCATTTAATTACTGTTGGATGTTCAAGTTATTTTCATCATTTTTATCATAAATAATGATGTAATAATAGCATTATAAATAAATCATTATACCCATTACTTCTTTATCATAAATCAATATAAGATACTATTTAATATAAGGATATGAAAAAAATTAAATATATACAAATTAGCCAACTTGCCTCAAGAAAAGTCGATAAGTTTATTCTCCCCAAAAGCATATTATTAATACAGTCAACAAATATTAATGGAGTGTTTTTATATGCCTTGAGACCTTGGATCCCACTGTATCACTTTGATTAGAGTTTATGTTAGCAATGCATTTTATGATGACCACCTGATTTTAGTCTAGGAGTCATGGGGTCAGCTATGCAAACACTGCAGGCCTATATGAGTGACCTCTAATGAGAACTCCAGAATTCAAGGTGTAGGTATCCTACCCTTGTTGGTAAGACTTACAACGTGTTGTTACACTTCATGACTGGGAGAACTAGGTATGTCTTGTGGACTCCACTGTGAAGGTACAAATGAAACCTTGTACTTTGTTTCTCATGACCTTCATTTTACCCCACATACCTTTCTCTTTGCTGAATTAATCTGTATCATTTTAATGTAATATACTGTGACCATGAGTAGCTGAGTCCTGTGAATTCTACTAGCAAATTATGGATCCTGAGAGCAGTCTTTGGGACTCCAAGTACAGCATTTAATCTTACATTACCCTAAGTTATGGAGATTAGATCACAGGCATGTTTTGAGTGCCATTTTTTCTACTTATAATAGAGTCAAATTATTGATGTAGTTTACAAGTATGAACATTTTTTACATTAAGACAAGGGCATACTTCTGATACAGAATCAATTGAAGAAACAAAAGCTATTACATGACTACTAGAGTAAAAATGAAAGAGGGAGGGAGGGAAAAGTGGGGAGGGGGAGGGGGAGATAGAGAGGAGGGATATGCAATTTGCTGTTACAGAGCATAATATAGATGCTATATTCTTATATAAAAACATTAAAGATAATAAAGCAGAAAATAATAAATGTCATCATTAACAAAGGCATAGTGAATTTGATAAGGAGAGCAAAAAAGGCAATGACTCAGACAAACAGCAGCTTTCATGACCCTTTAATACTTATTACAGACAGAATGTGAGACTAGAAATATTGATCATTTGGAATTTGTTCTAAGTGTTCTAATATCCACTTTGGGGGATAGGGAATTTAGTATGAGTGTCAAGCCATAAGAATAGATGTTTTTTTTTGTTTTCTTTTTAATGTAACATGTTTTATCATGTCAGAAACAACAGTTCTCTAGGTAGCTCTTAACTATCCCAGTGCAGTTAATCCCCAACTCCTTCTTTGAGGGACTAGATTGTTTAACTTTTAAATTTCCTAAGTCAAATATTAATAAAGCAACATGGAAAGAAGATTTCCATTGTCTATAAACATTAATTTGACTCTATTCTTAAATAAAAAGTCATTTTTTTCTACTAAGAAATCATGTTTGGAGTAAATAAATAATTTTTATCAATTAATAAAAATAACTATTAATTTGAACCCAGTCAAATTACATTCTGAGCCAGAAATAGGATTGTAAACAAGTATCTCCGGTGGGGGGGGGTGTAAATGAATATTTTCAAGTTTATAACAAGAATTATATATTTTTGAAATATAAACACACAGGAAAAAAAATCTCTAAATCCCTCATGAAGATTCTTGATATTCAGTTGCCTTTTCCATCCATGTAGGACCCTCCCCACTGAATCTGATTCAAGGAGGTAAGAGAAAGTTTATATATTTTAAATGGGAACATAAAATTAAGAAACAAATGGCTACAAGTGTAATACCCATGACATGTGGGGAGCAAATATTTTTGGGAAAAATGAAAGCAAATATTGTCCATCTAATAGCATATCCATTTCCATAGCTCTGGAGGCCAACACTTGAAAGGAACATTGAGAAATCTCAAGAAGATTTGTGTTTCCAGTGATAGAACTCAATACAACAGGAAGTGTTTAGATTGGTAAAATTAATAAACCAGGTAATTTTAAGGCATTTATACTTAGGGAAGATGTTGTGTTTGCCCTCAATTAGAATGGGAGTTACAGTCTAGTTTGCTTACTTGTTGGGTAAACCATGACTACAAGAGAATGGAAATATTATTCTTTTTTTTTTTTGGAAGTGAATATGAACAAGTACTAATTTTCTATTAAAAAGAGAATATTCTTTTATATAACTTTGAATTAATTACAAAGACGTAGAAAGAAAATAACAAACATTTTTGATATGTTTTCTTTTATGTAACTATGCTAACACTCAGACATTTGTGTTTTAAAAAGAGTGTTAAGTATCATAAAACATGTAAATACAATGTGAAACTATGAAAGCTTAAAAAAACTGAAGCATGCTTCTCTAAACCATAAACAGTTATGCTGCTTGATTCTACACAAATTGCCATTGCTAGTAAATTTCTGTGAAAAGGCATTTTTTAACGATATAATACTGAGTCTTATGATCATAAGGGCATGTATTATTATTGTGAGCATGTCAGATGATAAATGAGGATGTAGCTTCCAGAAATTAATTAGCCAAGAAGAATACCCACCTATTTCAGTAACTTTCCATGGAAAGAATGTATTCGACTTTATGCCGAAATTGTCTCTTTTTATAGCTATTAGCTAGCAATGTTTTAGAATCATAAATCTGATAATGCATGAGCTAAGTGTGAAAAGCCAGCTTAAAAAATGGAATTGATATAATTTGGGTAAAAATATCATTATGAGAACATAATTTTAAGTTTATAAAAATTGATGATTTTGCCTTCTAAGTATCTTCCATCTGAAGGTTAATATATAATTAAAACGTTTTATTTATTCTTTCTTCCTAAATGGTATTAATAGTCTACATTTATTGTTTGTTAAAAAACACAAAAAATTTCTCTAATTCCAAACTCACCATGGATCATAATCTATCATCTATGCAACTATCTCTTAACCTATTCCTATTTGTGCTTTAATTCTTTTAAATTTATAGATAATAAATTATGTATATGTTATTAAATAAAAGTGTTCACTGAAAAAAAGGGCCGACCAACAAGTTAACGTAACCAATAATAAATAATATCAAATTTGATTGTTCTGTTATTTGATTTATCATATCAACTTCATCATTTTTGCTCATTAATTATTCTTTCATCAAAGATTTAGTTAGGACCTGCTATGTGGCAGGAGCTAGGCTAGGTAGTGCTGTAAGGAGATGACTGATCCCTAAAGCACTATTTAGCACAATAAATAGTCTCAATGCTTTTGAAATCAGGTGCGCTTGTGCACAGGTCTAATTTTGTTATTTAGCATCTGCGCATGGCACTCTGGATGGTAAGTGCATGCTATCAGTAGTTTAGTTTGTTTAATTATAAAAGAAAGTGCCAATAGCATTGCTAATAAAACTAAAATGACTGTGAGTATAGGCACAGAACTTACAACTTTCACAAGACTTTATCCAAAATATACCAGAGGTTTAAATGCAAAATACAAAAATGTAAAAATCTTAGGTAATAACATAGGACAAAAGCAAGAGGTTATAGAATACAATTTTGATTTGTTGGTCACTTGTTAGATAAACTGGTATAAGCTCTATCCATGAAAGGGAAAAACAAGGATAAATTGAAATTTATTAAAATGAAAAAATTATACTGTACAAATTATAACACTAAGAGAATAAAAACATAAGGGGAGAATCTTTGCAAACCACATATCTGATAAAGGACCTGTATCCAAGATACATAAAGAACTCTTAAAATTCAACAGTAAGAAAACCATTAAAAAATGGACAAATGATCTAAACAAACACTTCACCAAAAAACATATAGTGATGGCAAGTAAGCATATGGAAAGATGCTCAACCTCATATGTTGTCAAGGTGCTGCAAATTAAAACATCAAGATACCCCTATATGCCTGCTGGAATGACTGAAATTCTAAACCCAACAAATACTGACTAAGGGTGTAGCAACAGGAACTCTCATTCATTAACAGGAAAAATGCAAAATGGTACAATGACTTTGGAAGATAGTTTGTCATTTCCTTTTCATTTTTTTTCTAGGTGCAGACTTATTTTTATTGACCGCATGGCACCATGAGTGCCCTTATTTGATTCCTTTCTTTGTTTTTTTTATTGTATTTTTTTCAGTATGATTTATCCCCATTATACCCCTCTTCCCCTGCAATCACCACACTGCTGTCCATGTACATGAGTCTTTTTTCCTTTTTGCTCAATCCCTCCACCCCATAACCTCCCCCACCATAGCTGTCAAACTACTCTCTGTCTTCTATGCGTCTGTCTCTATTTTGCTTGTTAGTTCAGTTTGTTCATTAGATTCCACATATGATTGAAATCATATGATATTTGTCTTTCTCTGAGTGGCTTATTTCACTTAGCATAATGTTTTTCACTTTTGTATAAAACTAAACATACTCTCACTATAGGATCCAGATCATATTTCTTGATTTTTATCCAAGTGGATTGAAAAGATGTCTGTGCAAAAACCTGCACACAAATGTTTATAGCATCTTTTTCATCATTGCCAAAACTTGGAAGCTGCGTAGGTTTTTTTTCAAGAAATGAAAGGATAAGTAAACTGTGGCACATCCATACAACAGAATATTATTCAGTGACAGAAGGAAAGGAGCTAAGAAACCATAAAAATGTGTAGAATATTTAAAGGCATGTTGATAACTGAAATAAGTCAATATGAAAAGTTTATATCCTGTATGATTCCAATTATATGACATTCTGGGAAAAAAACAAAAACAAAAACTAAAGACAATAGAAAGTTGGTGGTTCGTAGGGGCTTGGGGAAGAGATGGAGAGGTTAAAAGGCCAGTCCAGTAGGTTCATAGGGCACTGAAAGTATTCTGAATGATTCAGTGATGATGGACACAATACACCTTTGTCAACCCAAAGAATGTACACATAAAAGTAAACCCTAGTGTAAACTGTGAACTTTAGTTAATAATACTGTATCAATACATGTTCCGCAACTGTAACAGGTGTACTAAACTAAGAAAATAAATAAATAATAGAAGCGGAAGGAGAACATGGTAACTCTGGTTTTTCCAATTGATTTTTCTGTAAACCTAAAACTATTCTAAAATTTAAGTATTATTTTTTTAAATGTGAATGGAAGAAGCAGAGGAAAGTATGGAAAAATAGACAGCTTTATGTGAGGGTTACATGAGTTTTCCTCAAGCTCAAGTCAGTGACAATGTATATTAATATTTTACTTAATACATATCAAGATTGAAACTAAAGGACACCATTTTTGACTAAGAAATTTAAGATTCATACTGATGATAAAATTTAAAAATATTAGCTATTTGAATACTTCAGGAAACTTTCTAGGAGCACTTGAACACAGGAAGAAAATACTAAAATAACATATTTTGCCCACTTTTTTTTATCAAAAACTTTACCGAGTGAATAGGAATGAGCTTAAAAGTTTTGTGCTACTATAACTGCTATTAATGTTAGCTTTTAATATAATCACTGAAGAGATATGAATGAACATTTTTTGGATGGATTGTCATAAAGCAACTTGCCAGAGAAATAACTTGAGGTTTACATGACAAAAACATGTTCTATGCATATATGTCTGTATATTTAGAAACACTGAATCATTTTTTTTCTGAATAGCATTAGATAGTTTATTGCATTTCCAGATAAGTAAGTGATGAATTACACTTTTGGAAAGAACCCACAACATACTATATTCTTATTACTAAAAATAAAACTCACTATAAGAAATGTTATAAAATCTCAAATCTGCCCTGGAAGATGTGGTTCAGTGCATTGAGCATCAGCCTGTGACCCGAAGAAGCGCAGTTTGATTCCCAGTCAGTGCATGTGCCTGGGTTGCAGGCAGGGCCCCAGTTGAGGGTATGAGAGAGGCAACCACACGCTGATGTTTCTCTCCCTCTCTTTCTCCTCCCTTTCCCCATTCTCTAAAAATAAATAAATGAATACAATATTTAAAGAAAATTAAAAAATACCCTTTAAAAATAAAATCTAAAATCTGGCATAGATTTTTTACTATGCTATTTAAAATGTATTTGCTACTCCTCATATTTTATTGTTAAAATGTATTATTTATTTATTTACATTGATAATCTCTTTATTATATTATCTTTCTCTAAGTAAAATGCCATCAGCCTCCAAATTGTTGAGCAATTTTTAGTTTTATCTTTTTTTTTTTTTTAATCTCAGCTCCAGTAGGACCTTAATAACAGTGGTACCTGACACAGATCACACGGTGATTGATGGCTTCCTATAGGTCTGGTAATGGCACAGTCTGAAATGAAAATACAATTTATCTGGTGTGAAAAACACAGTTGTCTCTAAAGCCTTTAAAGGAGCAATGTGGATATTCATAGGCAGTAACAGTAGTGATTATTGTTCAAGTGTACCACAGTTAAATTTAGTCTTCGAGGCCCCATTTATTATCATACCAAGTACTTTTTTCTTTTGATGGTATCCCTAAACAAAACTCATGGTCATCCAAGAGAGAACAGACTTTTAAGTTGAACTATATCAACTTTGAAAAGTTAACGAGTAGCCTGGGGAGTTATGATTTACTGTCAGTCCACCAAGAAATGTCAGTGCCCTAGAATATGAGGAGGCAAGTGTCATCTAGCTAGATTTGTGAACTTTTCACTTTAACATTCAGTAGACAGCAAACAGAAAATTAGTCTATAAATAATTGAAGTTAAAATTTTTTGAAAATCTATCACAGCATGTTAAAAGCAATTTAGTTCTTGAATTACTCTCAACAAGTAGTAAATATGTCAAACAGTCTTTAAATAATGAAACATATAGAGCAACAGATAAGGTTTAATAATAAGAGAAAAAAGACATTAGAAAATAAACACAATGTATAATTTTGTTGGTTGTATTTTCCATCTGAGAAAATTGGAATATAAATCTGATTTTAAAATGCCAATTAAAAGTAGACAACTTGCATAATGATGCTTTAATATTCTAAAAAATAATGCAAATTTGTAAATAAGCATTTCTTATATGATTTTTCTATTTTGTACATAGAAAAACGTAATGTTTTAGCCTTCATAACAATGAAAATAGAGTTACAAGTACTCAATGGCTCATAAAGTATAAGGAAAGATAGAGGGTGAAATGTTTTAATAAAAACTCCACTATGTGATTCTTTTAAAAGTGTTATGAACAGATATCTAAATAAAAAGATGTCACATTTTCAGAGTTTTAAGGATACATATATAACACTGAAATATTTTTTAATCCTTTCTTTAATGTGATACCTATGATATGTGGAAAAAAATATGTATACATATACATATGTATATGTAACAACACTGATGTTAAAGGTTTTTTGTACTTGGTTTAGTAAATTGGTAAAAAAATCAAATTTTATGGTCATTAATAATTATTAATATCTTATGAAAATAATATGAAATCAAATGTTCCATGGCAGTCAACTACCAGAGAAAACACTAGTTTCTGTAATTAGATTTAGTACAAAAATTTTTAAATGTTAAACAACCTCAAACGTACAGAAAGTTTCTTATTTCTGAACCAGTGAGAAGTTACTGATATGATGCCTCATTATCCAAGAATACTTGAGTGTATATTTTCTTACGAATAAGGACACCTTCCTACAAAACTATGTACAATGACCAACTCAGGAAAGTCATATCAGGGAAGTGCTTGAAGGCTCTGGAACTCTATTACTCCGGATGATATTTTTCATATATTTACTCATTTATAACTCCGTTGTCTATTTTGATTTGGTCATAACTCCTTATTATCATTGTTTATTTTGGTGTTTGAGCTAATCCAGACTTGGACAGTGAAAGCACTTTTTGTGTGACTTTGATGTGCTTACATCATCCTTTGAGCACATTCCTACTTTGTGGCATGGATGTGGGCGCGCACACACACACACACACACATGGAATGTTTCAGATCACTTATTAATTTTTGGTCCTGAGCCTATAAAAAGTAATTTCTCAAAGTAACTGGTTCCTGTGTAGAGGAAAATGAAACCATTAACTGGGAAAAGGTTGTGTGCTCTTTGTTACTGAGTTGCCAGTATGGCTTGATAATATGGCTTGGTGGTCACCATCCATTTTTTAATTTATTTTCAAAATTAAATTTATTGGGATTATATAGGTTAATAATATTATATAAGTTTCAAGTGTACATTTCTATGATATATAATCTGTATACTGCAATATGAACTCACCACCCAAAGTCAAATCTTCTGTCATCGTATATTTGACCCCCTTTATCCTTTATTACCCTCACTGAACTTCCCTCTGGTATCCACCATATTGTTGTCTATGTCTATGAGTTTTTGTTCATTTGATTTTCTTTTTTGTACATCTGTTGCTTTCAGTTTGATATCCCACATATGAGTGACATTATATGGATCATAACATTTTCTGTCTGACTCTTTACTTCTCATCATATTCTCAAGATCATCCATGTGGTCACAAATCCATTTTAATGTCTTTCTAAAATGCATTTCTCAATAGCAAACTTGAAAATCTAAAAAGTAAATTTGTAAATGTAAAAAATACCAAGACATATTTGCAGGTATTATTCTTGGTGTGATTTAACTGTCACCAAACACATGTACTCATCCAATTTTGGCAAATGGAAGGGCAACCAATTTTATATTCCACCCACTATTTTTTGCAGGCACATATCATGATGCAGGTATTCAATGTTTCGCTCTCTGCTTCCTGATACTCATAGTTTCTCATCATGGTGCTTCTAGTCATGGCTGCCTTATACAGAAAGATTGGGACCATTTAGTCAGAGTATCATAGCCAGAAGTTGTAATGGCAGCTTTCAGATAGAATGAGAGGCTATTGCTGCCTTGTTACCTGCTTAATTATAAAAATCTCGAAATCACGTCTAAATTTCAAACTAGAATTTCTTTCTTTAGCATTCATAATGTTGTAGTAATACATTTAGTGTGTGTGTGTGTGTGTGTGTGTGTGTGTGTACATTTTTATCTTTCTGCTTGGATCTAGAATAAAAATTGAAATTTCATCTATTTTATAGACTCATATGTTCAAACACATAAAACATCACATAGTCCTAAGACTATGCTTAAAATGATAATGTAAAACCCAAATATAATCACCTGATATAATTTTTTTTTAAAGTATCCAGTGTCATTAGAAATTCAGTCTATCCCACTGACTATGCATGCCACCTTTCAATATAAAGACTTTCAGAGACAGCTTTAGTTCTTTTCAAGCCTATTATTTCAAGAAACCAGAGGTGAACCATGAACCAATACATGATCTTCTAATGCCATGTTACCTATCAATCCATAAGCCTAGGTATATGTAGTAGCAGAATTCCATTGTTACTTGGAAGTTGTCTATATAAGGTTAGGCTTCAGCAAATTATGAATATAGTAATAATTTACATGAGTATATCACTTAATCTGCCAGTGGACCTCCCTCAGTGGTAGTGATACTTCTTCCTCAACACACACCCAAGAACCAAAAAGAAAAATTGAACATGATCTGTTGCCTGAAGAAGCAAGAATTGACTTTGATATATGTTTTCTGCAAATATGCTAGTACCCACTGTGATTAGACTACTGGAGCATTAAAACCTCACTTTAGGGGTGTTCTTGAAAGATGGGAAACAATAGAACTTCTTTTAGTAGACTAAAAATGCTTTATATATTTGGTGACTACCTTGGAAGGAGAATTGGACAGTAGTATTACTCTACAAAGATTCACAGACAATTACCAACTATTTTGTGAATGATATGGAATTTCAATAATCTGGAATAATCAATAGTGAAAAATTAGTTACAAGGAGTTTTAAGTTATGTGAGCAGAACACTGAAATTATTATAGAATAAGACTGTTTTCTTCCAATCTGAATGTTTATCAATTTTTTAAATAATTGAATAGATAAAGAAGTTCAAATACTGTGGAATTTTTCAACAATTTTATTAAGTAATTCCTGCAGGCTAGTCATTGTTCTAAATCCAGGGATATAAATATTACATGAAACATATAAAAATGACTATTTTCATGTAACCTTCAAATAGTTGTTGAAGAAAGGTAAGTATGGGATATTATCAACATGGAAGTATCTGATACATTACCTAATATTTGCTATTAAGGAGTTAAGTAAATGTTGGAGGTGGTTATAATGTTATACAGAGTGCCAAATGTAACTGAGCAAAGATCAGTATTCCAAAAAAGGGGAAGGTTGAATACAATGACTGAGAGAAATTTCTATTATATTCCATAATCATCAAGAACATCAGTATGACTTCAGCACAGTGTAAGACAAGGGGAATTTAATAGAACATAAAATGAAAGAGTATAATGGTTAGCTATGTTTCTTGGTCTTTTTCTCTGGGTATGGTGGGAAACCCAGTAGAGATTTTTGAGCAGAGAAGCTATCTGACATGAGTTAATTTTTAACAGTATCACTCTGGCTGCTATGTGGAGAGGATAGAATGAAAGGGACATTGTCAATAATCCAGGAAAGATATTGTAAGTCTTGGATCTTGGAAAGAAGTGGCCAGTTTTGAAATATAATTTGAAGGTAGAACAAGGATATCCTACTAAGAAATTTGTCACCTCATCCTCTGTCCCCAGAACAGTAGTTCCTTGATGGTATTACGAATATTGTTGCTATATGACTCAGATAGTGGTTATCTATAGACTTGATTATATGGACTTCCTTTCAAGAATGGTATATCCTCACTTGCTGTCACCGATAGGTTCTACAACTTTAAGTGAAACAATGTATAACAAAAACAATTTTTACCATGGGCTAACTGATGTGAGAAAGAGTAAAGTTCCAACAGCTTCTCATTAACATTATAATGAAATGACATTGAATGAAACAATATTATTCACAATCCTGCTGTAAGCTAAATTGGCCAAATCTACTGCCAAATTTATAATCTGCTATCAGCTAAGGCAATGCTATAATATGGCTTTACTCTAGAGATGGGTTAGTCTATTACTTATATTGATTTTTTCCATTAAGAAGGATATAATATATTATAGTTGGGTACAAACATACATATATACATATACACACAGACATCTATACTATCAATCAATCAATCTATCTATTTATATATGATATTTAATCTGGTTATGTATTTGTCTTTCCTTTCCACTATACTTCACAATCTTTATCTGGGAATTTGCTGAATATCTCATTGATGGTCATGATATACCAAACATAATTGCTTTTGAGCATAAAAGATTATTTTATATCAGACTTTGAGAGAATACAGATGATCATGGATCTAATCAATCAAAAGCAGTTGCTCTTAAAATGATTTTTACTGGTCTATTGAAGACTTAGTTTTCATGTTCACATCCTTTAGTGTTTGATATGCTTCTTAAAATCAACTTTATTTCCTCTTGAATATTTTATCTCTGACCCTTGCTTCTTGATTGGCACATGATAAGAAAGTAGGTCTGGGAAATATAAAAGATAATCAATAATGTTTAATAAATGAATGACTTTCAATGACCTACAAATCTTACACTGACCTAATTTTATTTAAATATAATGTGTATTTACACATACATGCCTTCTCCACGTTTATTATTTTAGAAATCGATTTGTCCTATAATCGTAGTAATAGAGACTTTTTCAGAGATCTTTGTGGAAAGAGTAATAAGGCTAACTTATCTTTCTTTCCATAGGAAAGGATTTTTGTTTACTTACTAAATATGAGATTTGTTATGGAGATGACACTACTAAACAAAAATAACTTCTGGAATATGCAAAAAGTATTTCAAGACAGTAGTATAACAAAATTAAAAGTATTTCTGCATTGTGACTTAAAATTAATAATGCAGAAAGATTACCATAAAGCATGATAAAAGTAAAACATCTTACTTGTTTAAGTACATATTTATTTTTTAAATAAATTGTTTCAGAAACGATGCCATGCCCACAACTTTGGAAAAAGAAAATACATAATCCTTGAAATTAATGACCTCTTAACTGAAGTCTTTTGCTCAAAAAAGTTGAAAGGAAAATCTTATAAAATCAATTTGCGAACACCTGGAAGAGAAGAGATTACTCTGAAGGGCAAGATTACAACCGAGAGTGACTGCTCATTTCCTTAGTACCAAGAGAATAGCTGGCGCTCTCTGTAATTTTCTTGGGTGGAGGCAGTAGGGGTTGTCTGACTTTGCCAGCAGGTTTGCCTCCTGACCATGCAACAGGAAATGTTCTGGTCTATTTTCTCGAGGTAATTCACTCCCGGAATTAGTTAATAACAGCATGGGCTTTTTAAAGTACAAATTCTATCAAACTAATCTAAAATTGATCAATCAAAGGGAAGCAATAGGTGCAATGTTTCTTGACATGAGCAGTGATTTTGTAGCTATTTCACATAAAACATCTCTCAGTAAATAGAGAAAATATGTTTTTTGTTAGAGCCTGACTCTTAGTTGAGAACAAAACTTGTTTGATTGTCTTTAAAAAATTCACTACCTTTTTGGAAATACATGGGCAATAACGAGAACAACAACAAGAACAATAAAGAGTCACAGAAGGAAAAAAGGAATATTCTTTATATGTAAACTGAATCCGATTTCACATACTAACAGTAATGACACTAACAGTTACATTTTTAGCACTATTGGTTACTTTACATGTATAATATATATTGGTATTAACTAACCCAATCATGTAAGTTGGTTATTGTTATAAGGAGGCTAAGTTCATCCCTGACTTATGAGCCAAAATTTGTAAACTGAGGCTTACGTACCTCTTGAACAAATGCCTATTAATTCTATTCTATCACTTTGCAATGCATTATTTTTAATTTTTTTTATTTTGATTCTTTCTGTTAAAACAAAATATGTTGCATTTTCCCAATATATTTAATAGAATGGATAAATAAGCCCCATTCCAGGCCACACTATTTACTTGTTGGGTATCTAAATCATATACATTAATATGGATGTCTTTGATTGACATGAAATATGTATATGTTGCCTGGATAAGTTTGCACTTCTTACTAGCACTTGGATTAATGTCCATTTCTATAGTAGAAATACTCCTTTACTATAAATGAGATGAAATCCACAATTCTGGTAACAAAAAATTAATGCACTCCATTTCAGAGTTGAAAGGGATATTTAACATTATTAATTTAATCTCATGTTTGAATTCCTCTTAACATTGACTTAAACTTTTTTCAATTCAATTGAAATCTTATCTATTGAGTACTTGTACTTTAGCTAGCACTATGCTAGGTTCTGAATGTATAAAGGTATAGTGTGATCTTTCCAGATGCTCACAAATTAATGAAAAGGTAGAAAAAGTTATAAGTATAAACAAATATAATCCAATAAAATTAAGTTATTAACTTTTTCACAAGATTTAATAGGAGAATAGGGAACAAACTACTTAGCTTTGTCTGAGGAAATCAGGGAAAACTTTCATGTAGATAGTTAATCTTGGGATTGAAAATAATGAAGAAACAGGAGTTAGAGAAGAAAGGAGCAGTCTGACAAATAGCTGGTTGGCAGCGTATATTATACACATATAATGACAAGTAGCTCAATATAGCTGGAGAAGAACACTTGTTATAGCAATTCAAAATTGTTTTTGCCCCACTGTCTCCCCCAGTGGATAGGAAGGTTTTTTGAAAGAAAGTATTTCCATCCTTCTACTCTTAACAGAAAAGTACCTGCCAGATTGAATTTTTTTGGCATATTTTATTAACTGTGCTATTACCGTTGTCCCATTTCTCTCTCCCCTTTAATAACTCTACCCTGCACCCCACCCCATCATCACCACACCTCTTAGTTCATGTTTATGAGTTGTACTTCCAGACTGAATTTTTTAATAGAAATTTTACCTGACCAATTAACATTTGGAGTTATAATCATTAAGGGTATGGCTGGAACAATATATTTTAAATGACCTGTTCATAATGTCTATGTAGAGTGAGAAGAAAAGATGTTTAAAGTTCTAGCTTGATGAATATTAACACTGAAAGGTGAGTAGGAAATGGAAAACCCATGTAAGATCATGAAAAAAAGTAGTTCCCTGGTTCGTGTGGCTCAGTTGGTTGGAGTATCATCCGTATGCCAAAAGGCTGCAGGTTCAGTTCCTGGTCAGGGCATACACCTAAATCATGAATTTGATCCCCAGTCAGGGCATGTGTGAGAGGCAACCAATCAATGTTTCTCTCTCTCTCTCTCCCTTCCCGTCCCTCTAAAATCAATAAGCATGCCTTTCGGTGAAGATAAAAAAATAGAGTAGTTAGATATATTAGGAGCTGGAGGAGATATTAATGCAAGTGCAACAGATACAGAAAAATCTTTCAAGATATGTGGTAGCAAAACGTCAAGTTAAGTATTAAAGGGATTTATGTGTACTCTTAAGCTTAAGGTGATATTCTATTCAAGCATGTGTTATTATTTGGTTTACATATTATAAGAATGCTAGAAGTGCTCTAGATCTATAAACTTTTGAATTACCACTTAACACTTATAATAATTTATGTTACTAATAAATACTAACACATGAGCATTTTTATAGATACAGATATAGATACAGATGTATTCACAGTCATATCGCTTAATATTCAAAGACTAGATACAACCTAAAAAATCCTTTCTTTATACATGGCACATGATATAGCTTTTGAAAATAATAAAGTAGTTTTATATATTTATATAAGGAATGATATTTATTCCACATTGTTGCATGAATAGAACAAGGTGTGTAGCCATGCATATACTATGATATTGTGGTGAAGAAGTATGTACATGTCTCTATATGAGCCGAGTATGTATGACAAGACAAGACATATTAAGAAGCTAGTAGAAGTAGTTTCTTTTTGGAAGGTGTATGGATAAGCTGAAAGTATTTGGTGAAAGACTTGCTTCTAATGTGTTGCTTTTTGTATATATTGTGTAAATAATATAAAAACCATTTAGTGAAAACACTGAGAAGATGAATACTTAATGAAGGGTTGGTTAGTGGAAATAATGACTTTCAAATTTTAGATATTTTAACATTTACCTTGATTAACAAAATGTGTGTGTGTGTGTGTGTGTGTGTACACATTCTTCATAACTAGCTACCTACTGTACTTGCCTGCTCCTTACTTTTACACATGCCCCTACCTTATTGTTAGAAACCCATGGTAATCATTGATTTAGCAAGCTTTATATCTTCACGCATTTATATGTAGATAAACCTAAGCACTTCTTCCTTCATCGGGTAATTATATTCACATTAGTCCATTTTATCACTATGATAATACTCAAAATTTGCTATACATCAAATTTTGTTTTATCCTTCTCACAAAGGTGAATGTTTCCATCTTATGCTTTTCAGTTCTCATTACTGCTATACTGGATGATGCTCTCAGCCATGAAGACATGACTATTTCCTCTTTCCTCACCTAATATTAACCCACTCAATTTTAAGCTGTGTTGTTAGGTTTATTCTGTTAAATTACTAATTCGTTCATGTTAATTAACTTAAGGTATTCAATTGATGATTTCCTACTCTAAAAAAAAAATGACAAAGACATCAATTGCCAGGTCAAATTACCTTCACATTGTAGTTTCAATCTGGCTTATTTTAGGAATTAATATGAGCAGTTATTCAAAATAGGATCAGGTACATGAAAAGAACTCACCTAGAATATGAATACACTTACCAAGAATCCACCTGAATGCACAGTAGCAGTAGAGTAACCTATAAGAGCAAATAATGTGATAAAAGGACAAAAAATATAAAATATAAGCTTAAGTAAATCTGTGTTTTTAACAAAAAGAATTAGCAAAATAAAGACTATCAAATGGCTGATAAAGTGAATATTAATATACATTTACTAAATTGTATTGCTGTAGAATGTTAAATGCTCCCTTTATCAGGCCATTATGGTCTATGAAACTATATGCTTATGTAAGCATTCAGTAGTTTTGGAATTAGCATCGTTGTGTGCAATGTGCCATAAATAAGAAGTCTACATATGTATGCTTTAAAATACATATCACCCTAATTTCCATATTTAGGGATCTTCAATTTGTTAATTCTTGGCATTAGAAGCCAGGCCCCTCAAAAATCAGGCTCCAAAAGTCCTTATTTTTCTCTGCTTTAATCTCTTCACCTCATATCATCTGATATGTCTGATGCTCAGACTTGGCCTACAGTATTTACACTGCATGTGTGTACATTTTATATATCTTACTGTAGTACATAATTGAATATCCTACTGGCTCTGGAATTTATCCTGCGCATATTAATATATGAGTGTCTATCTAATATTTTAAATTCCATTTGTCTAAAATTTTGAGAAATTGTTTTCCTCTTCTGCACCACTTTGGCACAAATGTAGTGTCATATATCTTTTAAATAATATGCATAGAGAAAATAGCACTAATCACAAATTCACTGCTGGATGAGTTTTCATTAGTTGAACCCACCTAAGTAACCAGGACCCATCATTTACCTCATACTACAGGTGTCGTTTGTTCCTTTTTCCAGTCATTAACCACAATCGTAACAGAAGAGACAATTTTACCTGTTTTTGTCGTTTACGTAAATGGTGTGTTACAGCGTACACACTTTGTGTGTGTGGGTTTAAGCTTCTTTTGGTCGAGTGTATTTGAATCATTAATATATTATTTCATATGCTGTTAAATTATTTATCTACTTTCAATGGGGAACTGAATATGTTAATCTGTCACAATTTATATATTCAACTGCTGGTGGACATTTGAGTAGTTTTCAGTTTAGTGCTATTGGGAGTAGTGTTAACATGAATATGCAGTACATATCTTTGTGTGTGTGTGTGTGTGTGTGTGTGTGTATGCATTTCTGATGGTGTAAGTGTGGAATTACTGAATCATAGGAAATGCATGTGTTCACCTTTAGATGCTTTCAGTTTTCCGAAGTGGCTCGAGTAATTTACACTCCCCAAAACAGTGCATATGAGTTCCAGTTGCTCTGAATTCTTGCCGTAAGTTACTTAGAATTTTTTTAGTTTTAGTCATTTTACTGGGTCACAGTACAACATCTTACGAGACTACCTGAACCCATTATTTATGATAGTCATGATAAATTGCTTCCCTTAGGCCTCATCTGTTCTGCTTTACTCGTTTGCTGTAGCTCTCTGACTCCAACTGGTAAAATTTCTCTGCTTTCAAGCGTTTACATTGGGCCAACAAAAATAATCCATTTAATCTCCCAATTTTAGGTTTGTGATTTTAATTACATATGTAAAATGCCTTTACATCAGTACCTGAATTGGTGTTTGATTGAATAACCAAGGAATAACAGTCTTGGAGGTGAGAGGGGTCTGGTTACTAACGAGTGAGTCAATAGCCCTTTCCTGGATACTGGCACAAACTTGAGGCCCTTGTAAGACCAATGCCTGTATTACTCATGACAAAGCAAGCAGCACTTTTTTTCAGAATATATGTGTAGGTTTCTGTTGTCCTTAGTTCCATGTGTGCCACACAGAGAGCCAGATTATACCTGCACGGGTATTGGTTGGATTGGAAAAGAACCCAGGCCTAATTACTGAGCAATTTCCGAGCAGGCCTCACACACTGCAGTTAGCAGTGAACAAGCTTGTACTGCTTCTACCAGGGAGCATGTTGTTACAAAGTTATGCTCACACTGTGTTTTCTTTGATCTATTTTGCTGCTTATGTGACTAGTTACACGGACTGCTCACTGTAAGGAGTAAGATTAACCTTGCAATTTGGGAAGCTCAACAAGAATGTGCAGTGATGCTCATGGTTCATGGCAGCCTGGCCCTCCCAACAAATTCTTCCACATAGTATATATATATGTTTTGTTCCAATTCCTCTTTTGTAACCTTGCTCACCTCTTTCTCCCTTACCCTTTCTACTTCTACCACCAGGCTGTTTCTCAGAATGGCAGGTACATGCTTCCAACCTAAGGTCAACAACATAAGCTGAAGGTTTCCCAACAGAATTTTTTGCAAGGATGGTAACAGTATATAATCAGTACTAGACACATGTGGTTATTAGGCATTGACATTCATTTAATGAATTGAATTATAATTTAATTAAATATATTAAATTTAAATTTAAATAGCCACTTGTGTCTAGTTGCCTATGTGGCCCTAAATGTTTCATCTACTTATAATAACTTTTTGTGAGTATTTAAATGACTGTCATTTTCTAAAATTTTTTGCCCGTAGTATACCTTCTCAGTGAGACTTTTTTGTCTTCTTTGTATAGTACTGCAACTACTTCCCACCTCACTTATAACATCCAGCGCTGCCTTCTCTACTTTACTGACTTTTCAGTACCTTTCATCTAGTAATATAATATTTGAGAGTGCATTTATTATATTTATATATATTTAAGGCTTTTGAAAATGCCTTACTGGGATAACCTGGTATTTTTCCAATTGACATTTTCATTCTGTTTTCTAAAATCAAATGTGTTACCTTTAATTTTTCCATAAAAATTTCATTCTAAGATTCTCAAGTTTATTGTTATCACTACATCTAATATTCTTTTTAAAAAGTAAACAACTAAAGTGCTATGTAGAGTATAGGGTATTGTATATATGAATTTATGTATTTGTTAAAACCTATAAAGACTATAACATTTGAAAATTTAAAAAATAAACAGATTTCAAGAGTTTCAGCATGGAATGCTGAATATACAAACCCAATCACAGGACATAATTATTTTAATGAGGGTTTGGAAAAAGTACCTTTGGAATATTGTTTGAAAGGATAACTATAAGGCTAAAGGAAAAAGGAAACTAAACATAACTATTGTACTCTCCTTGGTAAATTTATTTCTTATATGGATACAGGGGTGTGAGTTATAATTTTTGAAATTATTTACATATATACTAGGGTTGAACAAATACGTAAATAATAATAGATCATGGGAGTTGATTTCTCACTGTCAGAATAAGAAGGTACACATAAGTACACACAAAAGGCTATAATATACTTTACAGGGCTAAATTAGAGTCAGTGATACCAGGAATATATGTATTACACACACTTACACACATATATTTACACGTTTAACTCTGTCATTTGTTATCAGATAGATGACTGTCATCAGGTAGATAAAAGTAGAAATAATAATATATATACATATACATGTATTAGTGTAATATATTATTTACTAGCTCTGCCAATTGAAATTCAATTTCATTACTGATCTTTAAGTTGAAAATTTTATGTATTGTTCTTCAAATTCCATTGTGAAAAATTTAAGGAGAGTCATATTTTAAAATGGCAATGTTTTGCCAAGCAAAACAAATGGAGAGAATCAATCAAGTGTTTGATCAGGGTGGAAAAGAGGGGAGGGACAGAATTATAAAACAATGAGGGAAAGTAGAAGCTGTTGGGATTGAAGGATTGACCAACTGGTAGTGTTCAAGGATTTTTGGATGCAAGGATTTTAAGAATCACCTGGAAAAATATAACATGGTAGTCAGAGTTAGGAATGAATCCTACACATGCCTCAATCCAGATATGTAAAATTCATGAGTGTTTAAAAATCACATACTTATATATCTGCTATTCTTCTACTTTATATATTCTGTAATTTCCTTAATAACAGGAAACCTTTCATTCCTAGGAGCTTCAAACCAAATAGTGAGGCCTAATAAATACTTAACTTTTGTTATATAAATTATATGCATATATAAATATATATAATGCATATGTTGGATTATTCAGTGCAAGTCAATTATATAGATTTATAAAAAATTATAAAAATACTCATGAAGTTGTAATAACACCAATTTTAAGGGTGATGTGGTAAATATTTTGAATTAAAAGTATGATATTTAGATAATGATTTTTGTAAATACTAAATTTTATTATTTTAAAGTTGACTTTATTGGTTTGTGCATGGCCTTCTTTTATTATATTGTTATTCTTTTTTAACTTTATTTTTATTGTTTACACTATTACAAATGTCCCCATTTTTTACCCTTTTTCTCACCTCCATCTAGCCCTTGTCTCCCCTTCCCTCTGGTTATCACCACACTGTAGTCTGTGACCATGAGTTATGCATAAATGTTCTTTGGCTAATCCCTTCCTCTTCTTTCATCCAGCCCCTTCATACCCCTAAACCGCTGACAACTGTCAGTCTGTTCCATGTATCCATGTTTCTGTTTCTATTTTGTTTATCAGCTTACTTGGTTCATTATGTTACACATATAAGTGAGAATATATAGTATTTGTCTTTCACTGACTAGCTTATTTCACTGAGCATAATACTCTCCAGTTCCATCCATACTATTGTAAAAGGTAGGATTTCCCTCATTTTTATGGCTAAGCAGTATTCCAGCTTTTTTATCTTCTCATCTACTGATGGGCACTAAGGCTGTTTCCAGATCTTGGCTACTATAAATATGCCTCTGTGCACTCCTATGTTTATAGCAGAATTATTTAAAATTGACTTTTAATCTAATTTTATTTAAAAGTGATTCGGGGTAAGAGTTAATTTCATAGATATCTCCTAAGCTTTAGTTAAAGCATTTCCAAATGAATAGTTCTATAACAAGCAAGTAGGGGAGAGAAATGTGGACAAAAAAATGAAAAGACTGGTCACAAATTGTTGCCATAGATCACACAGAATCCTCTGCAGGTGAAGAAGAGACACTCTTATTCAATATCTATAAGATAATAATTAAATTTGGTATTCTTTAAAATCCTGCTTAGTAGGTATGCATTTCTATGTTATTATTTTGCTCTTATAATATATGGCTTTACTATTATTTTTAGATGGTTTCTTCTTTGTTGTTTTTGCTTCCCTAATATATTTTGTAAACTTGTTATGAGATGAGAATTTTCCTTCTGCTTTATTTTATACATTGTATAAACCCACCAAAATCTTTATACTAAATGAAACTGTCACTCAATAAAGATATGAAATGAAAATCATTTTATGATTTTTCCATTCTCAATTTCCCAATTTTTTTCATTTTAAAATTTACATAATGAATACATAGTCTATATTTTGACCTAACTTTAAATAGGGCTATTTTGAGATACAAAGTTTTATACTGTAGATGATCATTTCTAGTTTCAATGATATGGAGGCATTGATTGATCTAAATGAGACTTGCAATGTCACTGTACGTTTCCTGCTAAATGGAATGCAGAACATTTGGCATGTATTAATTTATTGAAATTGATTTATTTTTATTATTGTGTATATGTATATGAATATGTATATATAGTGTGCATGTGTAATTTTTCTTTCTTGATTTTTCATATTATGAATATGTATATATAATGTGCATATATAATTTTTCTTTCTTGATTTTTCATATTTCTATGCAAATGGGAATTATGTAAAACAAAACATTTCCTAAGGGTTGATTTATAGGAAAACCCAAGTATCTGTCTACTAAGACAGCACTCAGTAATTAACTTGTTCTACCTCAGCATTACTTTTAACCTCAATTTTCCTCAGTTTCCTCATTTAAAAAAAATCAACTTGTACTGAATAACCTCTAAATTGATATTACCTATGATTTACAAATATGGATTTTTAAAGTTATGTAGTCAGAAATTCAAAGAAAGAAAATGATATTAAAAGAACAGTTTCAAAGAAACTGTCCCCATACATATAATACTTTTGAATCAAAAATGAGTATTTGCCTATTGTACTGACAATTTTATTTTTATACACACTAAAGGAAATAGTTCATCTTTTGAAATCCTCTTATAATATTTAAAAGCAATGAGAAAAGGTGAATAGGGTGCATATATCCTGTCACTTTTCCAAAATATCTACTGTTTTTCATAAATAAAATTTGAGTTCATAGAAATATAACTAAACAGCTAAACACAAAATGCATGTGTGGAGTATTGAGACTATTTTCCATAGATGCCTTATGTTTCTGCACATCTTGAGAGTGAGTCAGCCCTACCCGTTGTTCCTGACTATCTTTCTAACCTGTCTATATGGCAAATGGGTTTCAAATATACATAGTATTTTATATATTGAAATATATATTTATTTATATTAAAATATATTTCCATGAGGCGAAGGGCAGGTTTGCTATAGCCTTGGGATATAGTGATAGTATTTCCCTCTGAAGTAAATAGCAGACATGGTTGCTGCCCAGTGTAATAAATGAAATACTTCCATCCAAAGCAAAGAGTAGCTTTGCTAAATAATATGTGCTTCCTAAGCTCAGAATTTCTTTCCTTTAATACAACCAACCACATATATAGAGATTTATCTGGGCTTACATTTTATTGCACCAATGTGCAAATCAATTTGTTGATTCTCATGCTGCTTACTGTGCTGTGAGCAATATAGTCCTTCATCTTTGACCAAGGAGCCTTAGGTCTTGTAACAGCAGCACCTAAGAAATTGTGGCATGCTAACTTGTTAGATGGCATGTAGGGTAGGATCTCAGGCCCTTGACATTTCTTAATAGTTTAGATGTGAAGACCTGGCTACTCACAGAATCAAGACTCTTTTTTTTCCTTCTTTTTAAGTTTTAGAATAATTTTAATTTAATTAAACCACTTCTTTATAATTCATTTTTCCTTTTTTATTAAATGTATTGGAGTGACACAAGTTAACAAAATTATACAGGTTTCAGGTGCACACCCTACAACACATCATCTGCACAACATATTGTGTGTTCATTGCCCCAATCGAGTCTCAGTCCATCACCATTTATCCCTCCTATAACCTCTAAAGGTACCTCTATTCCCTCCACCCACAACCTGCAATCACATGCTGTTGTTCATGTCCATGATTTTCTCTGTTTCTCCTGTTTCATGTTCAATCACTCCACCCTCCAGCAACCTCCCCAGCTCTCAACCTGCTTTCTGTCTATAAGTCTGTCACTGTGTTGCTTGTTAGTTCATTTTGTCCGTTAGAGACCATGATAAGTGAAATCATATGGTATTTGTCTTTTTCTGACTGGCTAATTTCACTTATATAATGCTCTCCAGATCCATCCACACTGTCTCAAAGTATAAGATTTTCTTCTTTTTTACAGCTGAGTAGTAAGGTTTGGAAGCAACCTAAGTGTCTATCAGTAGAAGCATGGATAAAAAAGCTGTAAGACATGATTCTTTTGAAGAAGAAGAATGAGAATCTGTTGGGTCATTAATAGGACTTTAGGGAAGCCATGGAAATCAATATGTAGATTAATTTTATGAACAATTGGTAATAAATAGTACAGTATTTTGTTGACTTCCATTGAGGTGAAATGGAGGCAATGACCACTGATTAAGTACTGGAGAATGATACAAAAATCAGCTTGTTCAATGGTATCCTAGTTGTCGCTAGCTCTCATATCAGCAGGAGCATTTAACTGGCTATAACTCTGGTCTACCGCATTTTAATAACTAGTACTGAGATTCATCCTGGATAGACATAATTTTGCAGCCTACTGCGACAACATTTACACAGATGTGTTATCTGTATGAAGAAATGAAAGGAAGAAATTTGTGTCCATTACAGGTTGAAACCACAGCACTTTAAAAAAATTGGGTCATTGGGAGTTAAAGAAGTAGGATGCATAATGCTTATAAAAGAAGAATAGTAATACTTGGGCCATTTTACTGAATGGACCTTCTTCTAATCTATCATGACAATCTTAGATTGATTCAGAAAAAAGCAACACAATGTCTTAGAGTTATTAGCATTGATTATGGGCTACTATGGGGCAGACTTGGCATTTCTGGGGGAATTTCTCTGAGACAGAAAAAGTTTTATGTAAAACCACAAATAAGGCATTGAATAGTATTGATATTTTGGATTTTATCGCCTCTGATGGGGTTTCAAATACCAGTGCAGTGGATTTATTATGGAATAAGAAACAAATAAATCTAGATAAATTCTTGCAATCAACTCTTCTGATATGAAAGACATTCTTAGCTTACATTAAAACTGACAAGGAATGTAAGAGATACTTTTATGACAATAAAACAGAAAACGACCTGGATAAAGAGGAACATGTAAACTGTATTTTCAACAGAAGAGCAAAGTGATGTGGCTGTGATTAATGAGTCAAGGGATCCTTAAAGCTGAAATTGATGTTATCAGTAATAACGACCTCACAGTCAATATGGACTTTGGGTAAATCAAATACTTTGAGAGTTTGGTCGAGCATCACACAACCACATTATACTTGAAACTAAAAATAAATATACCTTGCTCATTACCTTACACATTGTTTTCCTCCTTGCAGTCTTAATCCTTAATCCTCCTTTTTTATTTTGTCATCAGCTGCTTTAAAAAAAAAAAGATTAGAAATGGTACTGGGTTCTCCTTATTCTTAAGAGTGATTGATGACCACACACAACTGGAAAAATTGAGGGTAGGAGTGTCAAACTTTCATGGTTTTCTTAGATGTAAAAGTTACACTTTACCTGGTCTTATAAAGAGAGGACCTTACAAATTCAAAGATGAGGTAAATTTTGCAGAATGAGAAAATACACTGACATGAGTATATGTGTGTGTGTGTGAGTGTGTGTGGTGGGGCTTCAGTAGAATGCACTTGAAATTTACACAATCTTATGAACCAATGTCACCCAAATATATTTAATTTAAAAACCTTATAGAAATAAAATTTAAAAAATTGAGCGGTTGAATTTAAAGAAGTCCAAAATGGGCTGTTATGTATATTGTCTAATATAAGAGATTCAGAATTTCTTTTTTTTTATAAGCAAACCTACTATAAATGCAGATTACCTGGGCCCATATTATACTGCCCCCATGGAAATTGAGATCAAGAAAAACCAATATACCCATTGCTTCTCATGAAACTCACTTGGCTGTGAGTAATAAAATTTATTTATCTCTGATCTAAGAGTCTCACATCTTACAACATCAAAGAAATTTGAGATAGGCAACATTTTTTAGAATGCAAATAATATAAAATTTTAGACCTTAAACATTTTTATCATGGTCATAAAACGTTTTAGCCAAGTCATTAATTATATTAAGTCAAAAGTAGGACCAGACACAATTTAGATAATTTCATTAAAGGGAAACATTGTGATGAGAATTACAATATAGCTAAGTTTATATATTTTTATTTAAAGCCAATTTTATTTATATTAATTATAGTAATTGTATATAATATATATTTATGAAATATATATGTTTACTTATGCTAAAAACAAAAGACAATGCATTTATTTAAAGACAAATTATTCACAGAATATGAAAGGTTTGCTTCATATTTTAAAGTGATATATAGGGCATTTTAAATACTCAAAATAACAGTAAATAAGAAATACAGACTTTACGGTGGTTTAAGTGTCCATTCTTGAATGCTTTAGTCAGAATATATTTATGTATTGATTTGAGCTATTTCTGTATTTTATGAAATATAGTATTTCCAAGTTTATGGTTTTTATAACATCTTTTACATAATTTTACTTAATATGCTTTTACATAATACAACTTTGACATCTAGACATAAAACTAATAAAAATGTAAGTTGCACATTTGATGACTTCTTTGTTTCAGAAAATAAATGCTAAAATATGATTTTTCTGGTTATAAGATAGGCATTTTTTGTTGTTCTGTGATCTTAGAGGTCATTTCACTGAAGACCATCAAAATAGTTTTCTCATCAAGCATGAAAAGAGGCACCTGAAGTGACTTAAAACCATTTTTTTAATCCTCAAGGACAATGTTTTAAGCGAGTAGTCAATAATGTTATAATGTTATAAAGCTGGTGGAAATAAATCTTCAAATACATGATTAAAACTCTGCACAAATTCAAGACCTGAGCAAACACATTTTTTTCCTTTTTCAAATATTTGAGTATTGGACTAAAATAATTAATATACTTTCTGCTAAGTCTACTTTGTCTTTACTATTTAGTCCAAATTCAATTGTTATGAATCCATTTTTTTAAACTGTGGGGATTGTGAGGGGAAATGGGTGGTTGAGTTAAGAAAAGGATATAAGGAGGATAAATGGTAATGGAAAAACTATAATAAAAATAAATAAAACTACCTACACAAATATTTTTAATTTAATTTTTAAATTGAATTGACAACACTTATTTTGAGTTCATTTCTGATTGCTACCTGATAAAGCATAATAAATTATACCACAATATCAGTTTGAGCATTTTTTCAGAACTCAATATACAGGTTATCGCTGACTTATGAACGTATACGGACATGAAAAACAACTTTATTTGATTATGCAGAGTGGTTTTGCAATATAGATGTCAATCACACTGATATTATAGTATCTAAATGGGTGCTGAAAAATATTTTTATTACATTTTTATTAGAAATTTTTGAAAGAAAAAATGGCTTACTTTGTAAATAATTAATAGGAGTTTTTCATAATAATTTTAAAATAATCTTTGAGACAAATTCAATATTTTATTTATTAGTTATCCTATTGAAAATAAATATAGTATGTGAAAATGAGAAAACAAGCCTAAACACTAATAACTAATGTTGTGATAGTACTAGAATTTCTGATTAACTAGTAAAACTTAACCTTTTCATTTTAAACACTGTGTTATAAACTCTTCATGGACTTCATGGGAGAAATCATTATACTAAAAAGCATAAACCAAATCCTTATAAGTCCCATACAAAACTCTATTTAGTAATGATTTATTGTTTTCTTATTACATTGAAAAAGTATCTTTCAAATTGCTTTTAAACTATTTATTCTCAAAGTTAAACTAAAAATTTATAGAGGTCAAAAATGGAAGTCACATATTGTTAGCTGATATGAGTTAGGGAATTTTTTTTTAATTGCTAACGAATGTTAAATTGTTTACTTACATAAGCTCATGTTCAAAATCTCAAAATTCATAGATAGAAAAAAATAAAATTAAATATAAGTAAACTATTAGTGATATGAGCAGCCTACATTTAAAGACTGGTATCACAAATATATTATTGTAAAATGAACTATTATTTTGATCATTGTGAGAATTAAAAATAATATATTTTCAAATATAATCAGCATTTTACATACAGAGTAACTACATTTAAGAACATAGTTTCTGTTTTTTAGTTTATTCTGGCATGTGGTATAAGGTGGTAGCCTAGTTTAATTTTTCTGCATTCCAGTTCTCTCAACACCATTTATTGAAGAAACTATCTTTACTCCACTGTATGTGTGTGCCCCTTTTGTCAAATATTAATTGACCATAAAGAAACCAGAATAAATTCAAAATGGATAAAAGTCTTAAAATATAAGTCAGGATACTGTAAAAATCCTTGTGGTAAGCATAGGCAGTAAAATTTCAAATATCTCACAGAGCAATATTTTTGCTAATACATCTCCCAGGGCAAGGAAAATAAAGAAAACAATAAACAAATGGGACTACATCAAGTTAAAAAGCTTCCACACAGCTAAAGAAACCATCAACAAAATGAAAAAGGAGCTGACTGTATGGGAGAACATATTTGCCAATGATACATCAGACAAAGGTTTAATCTCTAAAATATATAAAGAGTTCATATGACTCAACACCAGGAAGACAACCAATCCAATTTTAAAATGAGCAAAGGACCTGAATAGACACTGGTCCAAGGAGGACATACAGATGGCCCACAGATATGAAAAATTGCTCAACATCACTAGCCATCAAAGAGATGCAAATTAAAATTACAATGAGATATTACCTCACAGCTGTCAAAATGCCTCTCATTAATAAATCAACAAACGACCAGTGCTGGTGAGGATGTGGAGAAAAGGGAAACCTGGTGCACAGTTGGTAGGAATACAGACTGGCACAGCCACTGTGGAAAACAATATGAAATTTCCTCAAAAAAATAAAAATGGAACTGCCTTTTGACCCAGCATTTCCATAGCTGGGAATACACCCTAAGGATATTGAAACACCAATTAAAAAAAAAAGTATGCACCCATATGTTCATAACAGCACTAATTACAACAGCCAAGAATTGGAAACAGCCTAAGTGCCCATCAGTAGATAAGTGGATAAAAATACCTGTGATGGATTTACATGATGGAATACTGGGCAGCGGGAAAAAAAAGGAATTCCTGCCTTTTTTGACAGCATGGATAGAATTGGAGACTATTATGCTAAGTGAAATAAGTCAATTGATGAAAAGCAAATACCATATGTCTCACTTATAAGAGGAATCTAATGAACAAAATAACCTATTGAGCAAAATAGAACCAGAAGCATGGAATCAGGGAATAGACTGACAGATGTAATAGGCATGTGTGGGGACTGACTGAAAGAAGTTGAAGGGATTAGTCAAAGAACATACATGAAGGACCCATAGACAAAGACAATGGTGTGGGGACTGACAAAGGAATTGGGGGGCAGGCTGGGTCGAGGGGGCTAAGTGGGGAAAAATGGGACATTTATAATAGCATAAATAATAAAACATCAAAAATAAAAAAAGTGAAAAAGCATTTACAAGAAAAAAGGAACATAGTCCTGCAGTTATTCTAATGAAAACCCTAAGTTATTGAAGTTGGTTAAAAGCAATTTCATCCTCTTGTTTTAAAAAAAATCATGACTTTACTAGATTTACTGCCTAAATCTGGAAAATTTCTTCATGAAAGCTGTAGTAATATGGATATAAATTATGCTATATAGTTACCACATCACTGTTTTGTGGAATTCAGTAGATTTCACAAAGAAAGATTTGTGCTATTCGAATGGAGGAGACTAGTTTCCTTGAAGAGTGTCAATAACAAATACCCCATATTTCTTCAGGAATAACACAATAAGTATTTACACCTGTATATGTAAAAAAACTATTACTTTACTTTCTAAACATGTAATATTTCAAACAAAAATAGTACTTGCATTATTCCGTATATTAATACATTCTAAAATTTTTCTTGATGCCCATAAAAAACTAGACACCATCTGCACAAAAAATGGATAATATTTTTGAGACCTATTTTACTTTATATATCATGTAATCCTTCATTTCATGTGTGCAACTCAATGTTTACCAAAAAAGCATTCAAATATCCCATTACCCCAATAATCATAACTGTAATTTCTCTTTTCTCTTACCTCTCCTGTGCCTTCACTCCAGGAACACACTATCTGTACTTCTTTGCCAACCTTTTATTTTGATATAATCTTAGGCTTACAGAGAAGTATCAAATTGAGATTAATATTGATACAACATGACTAACAGAACTATATAATTTATTTTGATTTCACCACTAAAGTTGAATATATGGTCAGGATCCAATCTAGATTTTATTTCTCATGTCTCTGTGATAGGCAAATTAATGTCTACTAATACCCTCACCCTCCAATTCAGACTCTACCAAGAGGTCCATGTCCTAATACCTACTACTTGTGAATATATTACTTTACATGATAAAAAAGACTTTGCAGTGATTTAAGATATGATTGAAGATATGGTCCTTGAGATGAGGAGATTATTATTGATTTCCCAGGTGGGCACATTCTTATAACACATATCTTTTAAAAGCAGAGAAACGTTCTTGACTGTTGTCAGAGATGCGAAGATCAAAGGAAGGTCAGAGAGAGGTGATGCCACTGGCTTGACTCTAGAGAAAACTGACCAAGAACCATGCAATGCAGGCAGTCTCCAATAAGAGAAAAGCCAACGGCCTCCAGCAAGAAACTCAGCCCTACCAAAACCTCATTTTAGTTTGGGGAGAACTATATCAGACTTTGGATCTGCAGAACAGTAAGATAATAAACTTGTGTTGTTTTAAGCACTGAATTTGTGGGAATTTATTACAACAGCAATAGAAATCTCATTACAGTTTCTCCAATCTGTAATAGCCCTGTAGTGCTTTGTTATATGTCATGACGTTGACATTTTTTATTTTTATTTTTTTTTACTTGAAAAACAGTTTTTTACTATCTCACATAGTAATAGGTCTAGAGGTGGATGTCCCAGGCTAGACACTGGCCACAGTAGCGTCATCAGAGAGTCAGTGTCCAGTTTCTTTCAGCACTGTTATATCAGCTGTCCTATGCTTGTTCATTCAGGATGGCTATTCATGGCCCAGAAGGGAGTGGTGTTTCCTCTTACACATCATTTTTTCTTCTAGGGATAAAATATTACTGAGAGGTTCCCCAGGAGACATTTATTCCACTTTATTCCACTTGTCAGGCATGACCTGGCTTCAACGAAGCCGGAAAAATCATCCTATGACTTTTTTCTAGCCTTTATCATGACAATAAATCCTGCCATCATGGATAAAGAAGATGGGGAGCAGCTGTTGGGTAGGTTGCCAACATCATCTACCACACTGATATTATAGTCACTCTTTATAAAATCACTCTTTTATTACAATTTTCATTCTCAGACTGGGTCTAGGGACACTGAGGAAGGCATCCAGTGTCATACTCAAAAGTATACATTCTTGATGACCATCAACCATTGCCTCAAGATCAAGCCTGGGTGCCTTAACACCTTTACCTCAGAGTGATTTCTCTTTGCTTCTAGGGTATTTGTGGAGAGGCTGATAGTAACTTTTGTTTCTGGTCTTTGTATAAGAGTTTCAGTATGGGGACCCAGTCATCAATCCCAGTATACCTATATTTTGCCCCAGTGGGCCCTAGGTACTTGTGGAAACAGATAAAACTCAGGCAAGTCAAGACTCCCAGTGAGAAGGCAAACCAAGGTCTTCTCGGGTTTGTTTATCACACACTCAGTTTGATAGGAATTAAATGACCTCCTCCCTGACTGATGACCTTCCAAACACAAATTAAAAAAAAAATATATCAGTAACATTTTAGCCACTTTGTGTGCTTGATGTTATACAAGAATAACTTGTGGGATAAAAGTCAATGTGATGGGTACAAAATGCACTTCATAGAAACAGTGAAACTATCTTTAAAGAGAGAAGTTCAGTTTTTCTAGACTGTTTCTCAATTTTCATTTGTCTGATTTTGTTCTCATATGATTGGGAAAGTACCACAAATTGATATATGTTCCTCAGTGACTAAATCAATAATTAAATGCTGTCATGTTATCAATATGTGATGGTGATCTTGACCACTTGGTTATGATTGTGTCTGCTAAGATTCTACACTGTAAATTTATTCTTTTTTATAATATAGTTTATAATTCTCTCTTTGAAAGTAGAGCTATATGATATATTCAATTTTTAGCTTAATTATTTGTCTACTAATTTTTGCATTCACTGGTGGATCTAGTATGTGGCAATTACCTCTTCAATAACCTACTGGTGATTTTCTAGTCACTGTCCTTATACTTTTAATTAGAGCTCCTTTTTAAGGAAGTGTTACAACTCTTCCTTTCTTTCTTTCTCTCTCTTTCTTTCTTCTTTCTAGTGTGAACACATAAATGTTTTACTTTTTCATTCTAATTTGTTGCTATCATTATTTATTTTGTTACTCAGGGTATTTTCATGTTGGCCATATGGGATTCTTTCAGGTTTACTCCCTATGCCCTTTTGACATTTCTGTCTTTTAATCCTCCTGCTTTTCATAGATCAGTGAATCTATGAAAAACTCTGAATTTTCCTGTTGAATAATAAAAATCTGGACAGTAAGTTCACTTGTTGCCACTAGAGTGTGATAGCTGGATTTTGAATTTTAAAAAGCAAATATATTTTTCAATTATTTTTGTTGTCATTGATCCCAGAAAGAATTTGGGGTTCAAAAATTTTTACACAGTAGTTTATTTATAGAATAAAATTAAATGTGTTCAATCTTTAGTCATTTATTGAGATATTTACATCACTCTGAAATTGAAATCAGAAACCTCAATTTTCATTGTGATTATTATTATCATTGTGCAAAATGAGCACAATGTCATAAAATGGACATTCAAGAAAATGATCAGTATTGCAGATTTTTATTGATGATTATGTTTTGAAGCAAGAAAAATTAAGCATAAAAATCTAATGCAAAAGAAGAGTAGAATTAAATAAAATTAAAATTAAATGTCAATTTTTTTCTTAAATGTTGTTCTAGAATAATTTATAACCTGGGCTATACTTTCACCACAGGTGTAAAACACAGTCATGATCAACCTTGTCTGAAAAGAATCCCCACAAAGAAACATAATTTATTTATAAAAAATTGTGTATTTATTCTTACATGTTTAAACTTCAGTCACCTGCAAAGCATTGGGTTGGCCAAAAAGTTCATTTGTTTTTTTTCCCAAAAGATGACGACAATAGAGGTTAGTTGTTTTTAACTTCATTTGAAGCATTTTTTTTCATATCAGCACGCATTTTTAAAAAAACATAAAAATCAGTGAACTTTCAGTGTAATGATTTTAATATTGGAGATGGAAGAAAATAAGCAACATATTTGGCATATTATTCTTTATTATTTCAAGAAAGGTAAAAATGTAACTGAAACACAAAAAACAGAATTGTACGGTGTATGGAGAAGGTGCTGTGACTGATCAGACTTGTCAAAAGTGGTTTGTGGAATTTCGTGCTAGAGATTTCTCACTGGATAATGCTCCAAGGTTGGGTAGACAATTAAGGTTCATAGCAATAGAATCCAGTCGTTAATTGAAAACAATCAATGTTATACCATGTAGGAGACAGCTGACATACTCAAAGTATCCAAATAAATAGTTATTGGTGAAAATGAAAAATGTGCCCTTTATTTTACAGAACAAAACACATGAATTTTTTGGCCAACCTCATAATTTCCATTTGATGCAATACACACATCCAGATGTTTTTTCCACTGCACCAGATAGTTTTTGAACTCATAGATCTTGATGCCTTTTAGTGCTTCTGCTGTTTTTGTTTTTGTTTTTTTTTCACCTCTTCCATATCAGGAAAACATTTCCCTTTGTGGACCTTTTTCATCGGGGAAACAAAAAAGGTTGCTCTGGGCAAGATCCGATGAATAAGGAGGGTGGGGCATGGGGGTAGGGTCATTTTTGGTCAAGGACTGCTGACTGCTCAGCATGGTTTGGACTGGTGCACTTGTAAATCACCCATCATGAAATGGGCAAACAGGTTGAAAGAGTCTTTAAAAAAATCACTAAAACCAAATGCGACCTCCCACAACAGTGCCAACTAGTACACTGTTACAGATGAGTTCCTAGAATACTCACCTAGCAGGGAAAGCCTGTACTATAAGTGGTCTGTCCTCCAGAAGATAATTTCATTTTTGGGGTGATTCCCTCTCGTATGTGTGTAGTACTGATCTGCACCAAGACCCTTGAAAATGTTACTCATTGCACCAGAAGTTTTAATCATTGTAGCTTAGAATTTTGCACCCTAAAATTTGTCTTTATTTGGGGAATAAGTCCTGGCACCCAGGTAAATAGTATACACATATAGCACAATCTTGAAATGTATTATCTACTTAAAAGTTAACAAACTTTATTTAAAATTAAGGATGTTTAATCTTGTAGGATAGACTCCTGTAATATGCAATTTAAGTTATGTTTGAAAGGAATTTTGATTTTAATCTTGGAAATCTAAAATTAAAGAAAAAATTCCCAAATGTGCTGCTTTTCTTTTATAATTTTCATAATATACATAGCCTGGTAACTCATTAAAAAGGCTAATGAAATTAAACTACTTATATTATTGGCCTATACTACTTCTTAGAGCACTATTAAATTTTAATTTCTTCTAGAGAAAAGAAAACACTTTATCTTATTTTCTCATTTAACTCCACATTGAGAGCTGAATTTTTACAAATGAATGAATTAAAAAAAATAAATATAATTCCACCCTGACTGGTGTGGCTCAGTCTGTCAGGTGCCAATCTGCGAACCAAAATGTCTCCAGTTAAGATTCCCAGTCAGGGCACATGCCTGGGTTGCAGGCCAGGTCCCTGGTTGGCGGCATGTGGGAGGCAACCAATTGATGTTTCTCTTGCATAACAACATTTCTTTCCCACTCCTTCTCCCTCCATTGCCTTCTCTCTAAAAATAAATAAAATTTTTAAAAACTTATAATTCTAATTATTATTTAAATATTGTAACTTTAAAAATATTCCTGAGAATTACTTAGATAAGTATGTTTTAACTCTATATATTTTTAACTGTAGTTTAGTTAACTTGGTACTTTCATTGCTCAAATCTGGTGTGGAAATAGAATAAACTAGATTAACAAACTTTTTTGCATTATTTTTCTAGGAAGATCAGAAATATATGAATGACAACCTAAGGGGCTCTCCTTTTAATAAACTGCATGGGCTTTGGTGATTAATCCTTATAATATCTAATTTGGCAGCACCAAGAAATTATTTCTTCCATGCTTCTTCTTTGCCCCAAATTGAACTCTTTCACACTTCAGTGGGTGCTCCTAATTCTAATGTGCTTTTGGTTGGATGAATATGCCATGTCATCCTATCCAATCTTCCATTAGTTTATTAAAAACTTGGCAGCCATAATTTCAAGAGGCTTAGTTTTATTAGACAAAACAGTTCTAATGCTTTTAGCCTCCATAAATAAACAGACAAACGAATAACCAGTTACAACATCTGCTACTCTATACATAAGGTGACCAGACAACTTTCCATCCACACTAGACAATATTGAGAGTTGAAAGGGTACAATTATTAATGACTCCATAACAAATGAAAATATGCATTGTTTGAGTACAAGTCAGATGTTCATGCTGCATATGCCCACTTAACAATTTTAAATGTTATTTTTTTCAGATTAATGTTCCAATAGATATGCAGTGGTTTGTACAAGGAATAAAATTGTGTGTATTTAAATCAGGGTGTTATTTTTATAAAACGGAAGGTCTACTAGAGCCCCTCTTTCTGTTATTATCTATTTCATTCTATCAATTACCAGGAATAATGCTCTACTAAAGGGGCTTAACAATATATTTCTCATTTAATTATCAAACACATGCATCATGTTCACATTATATTTTTTTTTCCAATGAAGAATCTGAAGCACAGAGAATTTTTAACCAGGTGCCATTTAATTACAAATCTTTATTCATAAGACTCATAGAAAAAGTAGTATTAATTACATCTATATTTTAGATTTTTAAAATGTTTGTTTCCCCCATTTGAAGCTCATCTAACACTTTATGAATGACATATACGACTCCACTGAATATTAATTTTTGAAAGAGAAAGGATGTGATGGAAATCAAATTATACCCTAGAGTCTCATTTCAGAGATAAAATCTTCACTCTCCTACCTAACCGTTAGGGAAGTCACAACTTTTCTGCCCTGAGTTTGTTCATTCTGCTAACCCATCAAATGGAATCCATAGTAACTTTGAAGAATAAATTAGTTAATGTAGATAAAATGTTAGTGCATGCTATAATAAAATAAACATAAGTAAATTTTTAACCTTTTCTATATTTGAATTGCTTTGATATGTGAAAATGTAAATAGATCTATATGTATTCTATGTTTATGAATTTATAAATATTTATATATCTTTATAAATATATACTTATATCTATGTGTGTGTGTGTGTGTGTGTGTGTGTGTGTGTATGTGTAATCCTCACCTGAGGATATTTTTTCAGTGCTGAGAGAGAGAGAGATCAATGTGAGAGAGAAACATTGATTGGTTGCCTTCTCTTATGCACCCTGACAGGGACTGAACCCACAACGTGGGTATGTGACTTAACTGGAAATAGAACCCATGACTTTTTGGTCTACAAGATGTGCTCCAACCAACCGAGCCACATCAACCAAGGCTGCTCATATATTTTTATAATTTTGTCTATATTTCATGTTTATAAATAAATAATAAATTAATAAATACATAAATATAAAAATAACTACAAGGCATTATGCTTATACTTAAATTTTATATTTATTTATATATCATATTTATAAAGTAATTGAAGTACAGTACTTTACAATAGGTAATATATGTAAAGTACTGATCATTATTACATTTTAGTTATTTTGCTATTTTCTTGCTACGAAAAACTTCAATTACAAACTTAGAAGTTTTACTATAGTATAATTTCTACACTACTAAGAAAGTATTATTAATAAACCTATCAGAGATTGGGACACAAAGGAAATCATTCTATAATAACGATTTAGTTGTAATGATAATTTAAAACTATCTTTTGGTACCATCTTTATATCCTAAATCAATTTCTCATTAATTGGAATATTGGTCCTTTAATTTCAGTGACTGTATTTTTTCATTGCTTACTGGAAAATTTGAATAAGTTAAAATGTGCATCAGTTATATATTTTCTACATACTTCTTATCATCTAAGAACAAAAACTGATTATAAAATTATCATCAAAAGTACTTTTATGGAATGTTTGCTACATACTTCCCAGGAAACCTTTCAAAGTTAATATAAAGGAGATTTACAAAACAAAAATAAAACTAAACTAAAATGGGCAAGGGTGTTGCCAAGTTTGGAGAAATGATGATGATGGTACAGCACTGTTATAAACAGCCTGTGTGGCTCTCAAACACTGTGTTTCCATGTGCGTTTTTCTTTCCATAGCAAAATTTTGTTTCAATAGATGAAGAATAGGTTCTAAAATGGCATAAGAGTCAAACTACAACGCAGAAAAAGTCACTAATTTGACTGCACTGATATAAATTGGATTCTAAATTTTGCCATATTTCCACAGAAGAATGGGACTGAGTCAGAATTGTTTCTCTAACTAAAAACATGGAGCCACATAAATGTCTGTTGAGAGAACAAAACTTTAAATTAAAGTAAATGTTAAAAATATACTAAAGCATTTTAAAATCACCTGTTTTGATCTTACAATTTTTTTCTTTTACACATAAAAGTAAATGAAAACAGTGTTTAATACATTAGTTATTCACAGTTACATGACAAATTTGTTCAAATTCTGGGTGAGAACTCACTTTTGCTGAGTTTAAAAAAGTAATTCCTTTTACTTATCCTTAATATTGATCCTAAAAAGTCTTATTATAACTTAGAGATATATATCACATAAGTAATAGTGTTTGTAAAAATCCAAATATTATATAGACATGACAACCATGTCATTGATTTGACCTAAACAATTTAATGGGTCAACCAGTAAGTAAGAAATAATTAGTGCATAATAACTTTTCTCATATTCGCAGAGCTAAGAAATGCTTTTATTGGCATGGAGATAGATTTTCAATTGTGTATTGAATAAGTGATAATTATTCAACAAGCAGAAGTTCATAGAAGTTTGAGGCAATTTTTTTCTTAGTTGTAAGGTGAAATTCCTGTAAAAACTGCAATATTGAATAAATCCTATTAACTATAATTTAACCTAATTCATGAGGATTTAGTGAGCCATAATCTCTGAAATTTTATTCAAAGCAGAGGCCTGAATTAAGGCTATTTTCTATAATTTGCTAGCTGTGTGACCTTAGGAAATTTATTTAAACTCTCTGTGTCCAGTCATTCATCTATAACCTAGGAATGATAATAGTACTGGAGAGGTATATTATAAAGATTAAAAAGTTAGTTCATGTAAAGCACTCATAAAACTGCCTATTTTTGTCAATTTCTCTTTTAAGTTTAATGTGACACATGCCTGTATGACTTTTTACAGTATTTCATTAAATATCTTTTAATAAATTTAGGCTACATAAAAACTCTTGGCATTTTGAGCTTTTCTTTAATATTGTCCTTCTTGCTGAAATGCTGCCAATTTCTAGACCTGTTACTACCTTACAATAAGAAAACATAATGTGTTTTTCAAAGTATTATGACACTCATGAAATCAACTGTTAGAAGAAATGGTGTATGTGTCGTCATAAGGAGTGGAAGAGCTCAGCTCCGCCTCTAGTAATATCAACTACACAGTATCTCTGCAGGTGGTTCTATCTTTCTTTTGTGGAAAGCCGCTTCATGATGTCAGATAGCAATGTTAACTCTTGCTAATGTTAATTTACCTATGTACACTAGGAAGGTGATATGCTTTTATAAGTAATTCATATACATTTCTTAATATAGTGAAAAGTTATATAATTTATATGTTTTACAATTACTATTCCTCTACTTTTTCTTCTCATTAAATGAGGTTTTGTATAGCAATCAGCCTAGATTTTATAACTCAGCTAGAAAGCAATAAATAGCAGTATTTATTTATTTATTTATTTTTGTTTTTTATTATCCAATTATAGTTGTCCCCATTTTGCCCCCATCACTCTCCCCTGCCCTACCCACCACTCACCTCCTATATTCAATCCTCCTCCCTGCCCTCCTCATTGTCTTTGTTCATGTGTCCTTTATACCTATTCCTTGACCCTTCCCCTTCTTTCCCCTGTTATTCTGCTCCCTTCTGGTTCCTGTCAGTTTGTCCTTTATTTCCATTTCTCTGGTTCTATTTTGCTCTCTTGTTTGTTTTATTGCGTAGATTCCACTTACAGGTGAGATCCTATAGTGTTTGTCTTTCACCGCCTGGCTTATTTCACTTAGCATAATGCTCTCCAGTTCCATCCATGCCATCATGAAGGGTAGAACTTCCTTCTTTCTTTCTGTTGTGTAGTATCCATTGTGTAAATGTACTGTGGTTTTATTACCCACTCATCTACTGATGGGCACTTAGGCTTTTTCCAGCACTTGGCTATTGTAAATAACGTGGCTATGATCATTGGGGTACATAGATTCTTTTGATTTGGTGTACCAGGGTTCTTAGGGTATAATCCCAGCAGTGGAATTGCCAGGGAAAAAAGGTAGTTCCATTTTTAGTTTTTTGAGGAAATTCCAAACTGTTTTCCACAGTGGCTGGACCAGTCTGCATTCCCACCACAGCGTACTAGGGTTCCCTTTTCTCCATATCCTCGCCAGCACTGGCTGTTTGTTGATTTGTTTATGATGGCCATTCTGACCAGTGTGCAGTGGTATCTCATTGTAGTTGTAATTTGCATCTCTCTGATGGCTAGAACAGTATGTTTTGATGTCAATCTAAAATGTTTTCTGCTAAAGTCAAACCAAGTTATTCTTCAAATGACTTCTCCAAAATATTTATTTATATTATCATGTCTCTAAACTATACATAGGTTTGGTCCAAGATATCAACTTTTTCTGTAAGTAACTAAATTCAATCCATTCTTACAAAAACAAGTCTTTATTCATATGAAATCAGTGACTTGGAAATTTATGCAAGACGTGAACAATGAAGTATTATGTATGCCCTCAATGCAAGAAGGTTAAAGTATAGAAAAACAACATTTTTGCAAATAAACATGAAACTCGCTATTAAAAATAAAGGCTATATTAAGCAGAAGAACATGTGCAAAAATAAATAGTATCTGCATTTCTAAAGAGTAGTAGATAAATTTCTTAAATAAATATAATTTGAAGTAGTATAAACATATTTTGAGATGCTTTTAAATTGACATCAATTTAACTTTGATTTTAATGAATTTCTTGTGATAATTTTGATATGTCTTTCCTACCAAAGAAATATTAATTCTATATAAACCTTTCAAAAAAAATAAACAACTACTCCTACTGGGCTCAGACCCAATTTATTTCCTTGAAATGAAATACTGAATAAATAATGAAACTTAGAGATAAATCAATATAAATATACTTAAGGAAAATTGTTGTTAAATTTTACTCAATAAGTATAAATTCTATTCAGTTTTAAAATTTCACTGTTATGCTGTACTTTATATTTAACTGAATGAATACGTCCTGTTTATGTTGTATTACTAAACAGGCGCATCTCGAATGAGGTTTGTGTTACAGGTATGATAATGGATCTTTTTCATAGTCAAAATAAACAAGATATTTTCTGACTAGAACATTCATTTATTTAATACCACATAAACCCAATGTTAAATTATTACTGAAATCTGTGTATCCCACAGGCATTATTTAATCAATTAATGCTTTTACTATTGTTAGAAAATATATCACAACTGTTAAGATTATGATTACAATATTATAATACTTAAGATAAAGTACAATTTTTCTTAAATCTTCCAGGTTAAGGGCTCCATGAAATTAATAGACCTGTTGTATTTACAAACCATCTTTCCAAACTTTCTTGGCAGCCTCTCTTTGCTATCATCCATGCCCCTGAGTATGTTAATTCATCACTCTTTTTACTGTCAGCTGTCTGCAGGGTGAGTTGAAGATTTTCAAAATGCCTGAAGGGTGCACTGTCAGCTGCGGAGACCTGAGTGAACGTGGTGATATCAGTTGATTTCATTCTAGGCAAAACACACACACACACATAACTTGCACACAGTACACCTTGTAGATGCACTTGACACATTTCAAAATATAACCTTTTTTTTTATTAAGTGCCTGAAGCACTGAAGAAATTTCACAGTAATACTTCTGCCCTTCAATTATTTTTTTAAAAGTTTTGGGAACAAATATTCTTCAAGAGTTGCATTGAAAAAATTTAATGTTCTTAATACTTGAATAGATTGGCAAATAACCTAGGTTCTGCATTGTTTTACTTTTCAATGAACTTTAGTGAATAAAGAAACTGAATATACTTATTTGGGAAACATAATCATTGGATCTATATGGATATACCATATATACACAGTTTGTTAATTTGAAGTTTAAGTTAAAAACAAATTCCAATTTCTTTATAGTATAAAAAGAAGAAGGTGGATGGAACTGGGCAGACACTGAACCTAAAACAAAAAAAAAAAATCAAGATTTAAATGCAAGTATAAGTCTATTGGTATCTCTGCCCTATCCTCCTCATTGTTTATCTCTTTGGTTCTTGAATAGCCCTCATGCACAGTTTTTATGAACTGACTTGCTTTTATCATTGCTTTACAGTGTACTTTTCCTGACAATAGATAAAATTGGTATCTGAGAGTATTCATATTACTTTGTAAGAAACAAACAAACAACAGTAATTTGAATATCTGACCATTTGCCATAACGTGAGTAAAATTTCTTAAATATGTCATGATAAGTAAGGCTTATTCTGGCACCCAGGTTCAAAGTCCCTTTCTGTTCTAAACGATGACAACTTTCATGGCAAGAAATATTAGAAGTTGCTTTAACATGTTTTATGTTTCAGTCATTCACTCATATAAGTAAATTTTTTCGAAATGATTATCTGGATAAATATTTGAGTACTATTTGAGCAAATATATGTGTAATAAGCTGCATGGTTGTATCCACTCCTGAGTGAAGTATTGCTTCTTTTTATTGATTCAGGGTCTTATACTCACTAACTGAAGTATATAAAGCTTCATAATCAAACCCATGCTTATCTTGATTATGATTTTATTTCTATATTAATCATAAATTCAGACAGTTAAATTTTCTATTTCATATATTTTAGAGAATAGTCATTTCAGTCTCTCAGACAAAATACACTGTAGTTCTCTGGTAGATCCATTACCAGCAGAACTGATTGGATCAGAATATACTGAGGGATCGGGGGGACCATCTGTAAAGCACCAGCAAAGGGAACAGTCAGAACGTGGGTGCGGATTTCTGGATTCCAGGCAGCAAGCGCGGGCAGTGGAATCCGGCGCAGGCTGTGCTGCGGGACCCAGAGAACAGCAAACTACAAGTATCCTGAACAGAGGAAACCGGATCCAAAAGACAATCAAAAGCCAGAACACAGAACAGTAGATCCAGTGACTATGCAGAAATCAGGGTCAGGGGAAATACCTAAAGGGCCAGAATTCAGGCTCTCATTCCATCACGTGCAACGCTGAAGGTGAATTTCTGAAGACAAGAGAGCACTTACCTTAATTTTTTTTTTCTTATTCTAACTGGTGATATTTCTTCCCTTACTAATTCTGTCTTACGTGTTTATTATTAGAAGCCGAGCAAGGCTATCCTTTTGAGAAGTTCTGATTCATAATTTCATAGGACACTAACACAAAATGCTTACTAGAGGAATCTAAGTAGTTTCAAAATCATTGCCAAAAACAATGCATTACTTTAATAGCTTTTAGTTGTAATGTGCTTTTGTATTTATATATATGTTTTATGTGAAGCTGTATTCATTTAAATTTATAGATATATAGTTTCACAAGCATATTTTACAATTGTGGGCCATTAGATCTATTCAAGTATGATTGTATTTTTCTTCGATGGTAAAAGTTTGTTTTGTAAGTTTGAGAAATAGCCATTAGTGGCATAAACAACTGATATTTTAGTTCCTATTATAAATAAATTATATTCAAGTTCATATCTGAGAATTGTTTATAAATGTTTCTAATTTAAGAAAGGTTCCTAAGTCACTTTTTTTAAAAAAAGCATATCACTCATTTTATTCTTCTTCACAGAAACTTCTGTGTTTTATTTCTCAAGGTCACATAGCCCTGTATCAGATAGCAACAGAGCTTCAGCAATAACAGCAGATGCCATCTTAGATTAATGTAAGTGAATATTTTTTTGCAATTTTTATAGTTCTCTGCTCTGCACCCATTTTGATAGGGAACAATGTTGGGTTCAATGCCAGATGCCCTAGAGGTGCCCTAGAGTTATTTAAACGGATTCAATTTGCTTTGCTTTTCATGTAAGAATAGCTTTTCTTCTTAGATATTTTTGAGGTATAGAAGAAACTATTTCTTACATAAAATATTTTTGAAAGTTTACTTTTTATATAAACTTTTATTATAGAATCATAGAATTTTAAAACTAAAGTCCGTAGTGATCATTTATTCCAGTGTTTCTCAAGGTGTATAAGGTAAAAAAGTCAATCACTCATTTCTTGTTTTTCTTCATGAGTGTAGTGATTAATGCCTGCTTTTCACACCTTTCCTGTTCCTTCACTAGGTCACAGTGGAGAATTTAAGTACTTTCCTTGTTTGCTGCACATTTTGAATTGAGAAACACTGGAGCAGTTCAACCTTTTACTTCACAGATAAGAAACAAAGACACATAACAGTTAAGCTAATTGTGCAAAAGCACACAGATATCAAGTAGCAGAGGCAGAATTAGAAGTGCTAAGGTCTCGTAAGTATGGGGTTCTTTCCCTCTGACAATTCTTATTTTATTTTTTCCCTAATTTTCTTTACCACCTCCATAATTTAATAATTGAAAAATCCTGGCTCTTTGTCCATTTTTTCCCTTTGTGCTTGCTATTGGATTTTTATTTTATCTTCATTTGCTTTCTTTTTAGTTTTAGTAACTTTTTATACTTATACACTCAATGTCAGAGTTCATATAAAAGCTAAATCAGATTATTTTATGTTCTGCCTTGAAATTATCTTATAATTCACATATCATTTAATGTCCCAATTTCAGTTTTTATCCCCAATGTTTTACGTGATTTGGACACTGTCTACCAAGAAGTTCTGTGCAGTGGGGAAAAGTCAAACCTGAGTTTCACATGCTGAGTACCTGGGTTAAAATCTTGTGTTTTTATTTACTGTATAATCTTGGGTATGTTAAACTGGTCTGTTGCACAATTATTTGTAAAATGTGCATCATAATTGTACCTGTCTCATATTTCAGAAGATTAAGTGAATTAGTGTATGTAAAATGCTGAGAGCAGTTCTTGGTACATAGTAAATGTTCATTAATTATAAACTGTTATGAAAATTCCCTCTTACCTATTACCATCCAGCCACAGTGACTTTATTTTTATATTTGAGCATTCCTTCCTGGGCTTTTAACTGTTAATGTTTCTCTCTTCATGTAACTTTCTTCCTCATGTGTTTCCTATGTCTGTTATCTTCTTGACTTAGAATTTTTAGTTTATGTGTGTTATACTCATAGAGATCCACCTGACTCTCAAACATCACATCCATTTTTTTTTTTTGGTGTCATATCAATTTCCTGTTCATTTTGTATTTATTTTCTTCTTATCAAATTTTGAAACTGATTTTTTAAGAAGATTTTATTTATTTATTTATTTTTAGAGAGAGGGGAAGGGAGAAAGAAACATCAATGTGTGGTTGCCTCTCGTGTCCACTACCAGGGTTCTGGCCTGGAACCCAAGTTTGTGCCCTGACTGGGAATCGAACCGGCCACACTTTGGTTCACAGACCAGCACTCAAGCCACTGAGCCACACCAGCCAGGGCTGAAATGGATATTTCTTGATCATTTACATATTTTTAAGCCCCTGTAAATTGTGCAGTCATGAAAAAGATGAAATTTTCTATAAGAATTCCTACTTAGCACAGTAGCTTTAAGAATTTGTAAATCAGAGTTTGTAAAGGTATAGAGTAATATACCCTCAAAACTACTGTTAAATGAATTTATTATTATTTTTAATATTTATTTTCCCTTTTTTTCTAGATATTTTGCTTAACAGTCTTCAATTTATCAGATATGACTCTGTATATCTCTGAAAAATGTAAGTAGAACAGTTGAATAAGTTTGGATACATTAAGAATAAAGGAGACAATTGACAAAAAAAAAAAAAGTGGACACAGGGAGGCTGAGAGTAGTGTGGAAAATTAAGAAACCAAAGAACTGGCATATGCAGCCCATGGACATGGACTAAGAGGTTTGGGGATGATGGGATGGGGTGCAGGGTGGAGGGGATAAAGGGGGGATGGGTCAACTGTAATAGCATACTCAATAAAATATACAAAAATAAAGGGAGACAGACTTTCTACTTATCACAATATCCTCTAGGTCATCCATGCTATCACAGGTAATAAGGTTTCATTCTTTTAAATTGAAACAGACACAGAGAATAGACTGGTAGTTGCCAGATGGAAGAGGAGTTGGGGGACTCGGTGAAAGAGGTGATGGCTTAAGAAGTACAAATTGGTAGGTATGAAAGAGTCATAGGGATACAAAGTACAGCATAAGGAATGTAGTTAATAATATTGCAGTATGTATGGTACCAGGTGGGTAATGGAAATATTGGTACTGTGTAAAGTATATGATTGTCTAACCATTATGCTGTATGCCAGAAACTAATACAAAATAATATTAAAAGTAAACTGTAATTGAAATATAAATTTAAAAAGCTCAAAAAAAGAACGAGACAAATAATATAATTCTATTTCAGAAGAAACATTTTTTTCCCCTGGTTATTTAGTCTAATTTCATTAATAGTTCTTTATATCAGTGTCAAGTAGCTAGCTTTATTTGACTTTCATATAAGGAGTATAATGCCATAGACTTTCTTTGGGTTATGCATGTGGTTATGTCTTTACTGAGAATATTAAGATAATTCCATTAATAAAGGTATATTCAGACAGGCAAATGATGATTAATACCATTATCTAAAAACATACCAGAGTGAGCTGAACATTTTATGAATTCAGTAAACATGTTGATGGAATGGTAGAATGAATGACTGACTAAAGAGTAAAATAGTTTTGTTTCAACTAGATATTTTATATTTTAAAGAACCATAATAATTTTTTTTATTAATCTATTATTTAAAGTTTAGAAATAGATTGGTTTCCAACTTTCTAAGTTTTGGTTATGTAAACTTTAATTTTATGATATTGCATATTTTAATATTAACTATGTATTTTCACCAATAAGAGAGTTGATCTGTGTGTTGAAATATTAAATGTAAAAATAAAATGACAACTATTATTTTATTAATCCACTATTTAAGAACCCAGAATTAAATAAAAACAAAAGCCTAGGAGTCTTAATGTTCCCCTGTTAAATACATTAAGTTCTCTGATCATTTGTTTGTTTTTTTCACATATAATACAAATTTGTTATTTCATATGATAAAAATGGTAAAATTATCTTTATTTTTTAGCATTGCTTCTCTAGTTTATTTTCAAAATTCTTAACTTCTTTTTTATAAAAATTAGTTTTCATCTTGTAGTTTTTAAACATATGGTGCTTTTTAATTTCCATTATAGAAGTATATTTTCTCTCTGTGTAAGTTTATATAAATAATTTAACCTCTCAATATGGGAAATGAAAATGTTTTAAAATGTATTAAAATGTGTTTTTGAAATTATGGGTAAATATTTAGTTTACATTAAAGTTATAGACTGGGCAGACACTGATGAAATAATCACAATTATAGGCATCATTAAAGAATTCTAATTCCATCAATAGATGAGACATTGTAGCCATGCATACCAGCTCACATCATATTAATTATGATTATGATTATTGATGTTGTTATTACTTTTTAAATAGCCTCATCCATTTTAGACTCTTTTTCAGAAAGTTGGTAAGTAAAAATTAATTAAAATATATTGAAATAATCTTGATTTTTGTCTTTGAATTCTATAATTTTTGAACAGTGAACTCTAATATTTAACATTAAAATTGTTTTAGTGTTTATTTCAAAAGTTTCTGCATTAAACTTTATACAGGGTGGGAAAAAAGTAGGTTTATGGTGGTTCATGTGGAAAATAATACAATAATTAATTAATAAATAATAATACAAGAATAAATTCTGTGTTTCATGTGCTCATGCCTGTAAACCTACTTTTGCCCAAACCTGTATGTTTACTGTTATATACCCACTTTATTCTGAGCCTGTCCCTCAACATGTTTCATTTTTTAAAAAGTGAAAATAACTTATGAAAAAGTTACCTGAATTTATCAGATAAATATAAGTAATGGCTTAGTAAAATACTCTACATTGAAAAACATGTTAACTAATGATAATGTTAACTTCCTAAAATTGTCTTATATCCTCTCCATGATTCTTTCATTCATTCCTTCATTCATCCATTCATTTGCTATTTGTCCACTTACTAGTTTGTTTCTGAGCCATGGAATGTTTACTTGAAGACAGATTTTTAAGATACTATGTATGAAAAGTCCTCTTAACAGAAGAGAGCTGGAGAAATGATGGTATATGAATACTTTACATATAGCATATGATATCATGCAATCACAAATCTTAAGAATTGCATATTGGTGAGTTCTCTGGCTCAGATTTTAGGGTTTAAAATTTAGCCTTTCAGTTTTTGTTATGTAGTTAGCCTTTTGCATATAGGTTCTCACTTATTTGTCAGATTAAAAGAAAAATTATTGTAATATTTTACATTGTCTATCATTGTAAAATATTGATGATATGGACAATATTATCAGCTCAATTGTGATGTTAGAAAAACTAAATAGGTCTGATCTAAAACTCCTATTACAGTGTTTTCATGTATTAATAAATAAAACTAATTATTTCTATTATCTTTGTTATTGAATTTCAGCAAGAGTTACACAATTCGATGAATATGATAATAATGATAAAGGTGTTCCTGAAGAAATAATGGTGATTATAACTCTACTGATAATTTTAATGTTCATAGTTTTATTGCATCCTCATATGTTTAGTAACTTTGCATGTGTCTGTGTGTAGTGGTCCCCGATACCTATTCAGTGCTCTGAGGGGAGCCATTAGGTACTTCTTATTTGTACATGATCATTACATTTCTTTATATGGATATGGAGATTTGAAGAGTTAAAGCCGCCCTTACCAAGAACTGTGATGAACCTGAGAACTTTTGGTCCACTTGAAAACTAACAAGTTAGCCTACTGTAGTTACACAGATACTGGCAGAAGACAAATTCCTTATTCAGATACAAACCAACAATGGCCAGGTTCCCTGAGCCCCAACTAGCACAGGGTGACATTAAAAGGACCAGGTGACATCTGTGCATGCAGTGGGATATACTGTCAGAAAAGAAACTTGAATTTAGGGACACCAAATCATTTATGATAGCTAGTTTTCATGCCTGGTATTTCTCAGGAGGGAGACACTAACTATATCTTCCAAGGCTGGAGAAGCCTGCACTTCACTCTATAGGAAAACTCTCTCTATTCCAAGGTAGTTTGCTATATGAGCATTCTTGAGAAGACAGTCCAGGAAAAAAAATAAAAAGTTGTTCAGAGCTGTGCTCTCAAAGTGTAAAAAACACAAAAGGGCCTATGGATAATTTTTTTCTAAAAGCCTATTTCTATAATAGCTATATCTTGATTATAAGATAAAAAAAAGTCAGCATGATATTTGGTCTAAATTAAAGCATCCCAAATCTAAATTTTTGGTTAACTAAGACTGTCTTCTATTTCTACTTCTGAGGACAGAACCTGTATTTTTATTGCTTCAAGTGATTTGGATCCCTTTAGCACTTGTTTTCTGCCATTTCAGACGTGTTTTATTTTTTTAATTACACCCAGTTGAGGTCATGAGGTAACAATGCTTCTGATATAAGTTTTATTTACTTCCTCATAGAACTAGGAAAAATATTCTGACCCACAATTTAGATATTGCACTAAGTAGGAAGTTGTGGCAAGGCTCAGGGAATTAGCTCAAGAAAGAGACCAATAAAACAAGAAGGAAACATGTTACAAAACCAGACAAAATTTCCAAAACTGAAATATTGCCAATTGTGCATGTTCTGTGATTACTTGATTCCCATAATCTAAAATAAAGACAAAGACTTTGAATTTTTATCTATATAGTTCTGTATAGATAAACACACCTATACTATAATAATTTTAGAATAATTTAGTACCATTTCTCCCTATCTTATTTTATTGATTAACTTGTTTATTTTTTACTTTTGTATTACTTTCTAGGTATACATTTTTTTGAGATTAGGACCAGCATTTCTTTTCTACAATGCTGTAACTCAACTCCTGCTCCTAAAATGTGCCTGAAAGAATAGATATTAATGGACATTAGTTCAATAAACAAATAAAGAAGTACCATTATGACATGTGTAGGCTATGTTTAAATAACACCATTTATTTAATTTTGTGCTGCATGATAAATAAACACATAAAATACATATTTAAGATTGCCATGGTTCAAAGGTACAAAAGAAATTCAAATTTTATGTTTTTAATTAAAGGGCCAAAATTTATACTGCTAGTATCATTAAGACTCTCATTGTTTCAGAAAAGAGAAAAAGTACTTGATTTAATTTTCTTTTAAATGCATACTTATAAAATGAATCTATATGTGTCGAGCTAGAACTATTATAAAGGCAAAGCTTTAAAATATTTTTTAATAACCTCCTTTTAAAGTCATTATGTATTGCAAAGGAGTCAGTGCCCTTTGGTGCTGCCTGACAGCATGAGCTTTGAATCAACACAAACTGGGTTCAAATCCAACTGCTACCAATATTTATGTGATTTTGGCAAAATTTTAAAACTCCAGAAGTTTTGGTCCCTTTCTCTATAAAAGGTAATAACATATAACTTTCTGAGTATTATATGAAATTATACTTGAAAATATTTAGCATTTTGCCTAGTTTAGTATTATTATTATCATCAAGCTTTGATATTGATTTCTTAAATTTTTACTTCCTAGAAAGAATTAGGAAACCCTTTTTCGTTATTGTCTGCCATAACTGAAAGTTGTACTCCAAATCTGAAGATTTTGGAGTGTGAAAGCTTGCCTTGCTTATCTTATCTCTGCCATTAGTTTATTTATTAATTGAATAAATAGCTTGTACAATACCAGGATGTGAGAAATTTGGCATTATAGAAAATAAATCTTATTTAGGAAACAGTATATATTAGTAGCCTCAGTTAGCAAAGTTAGTGAATAACTGTGGTGACTAAGATTCAAGCGATGTCAGATATTGAAAACTTTTGAATGCCAATAAGGCAACACACATGTAGATTGATGAGAAGACTGCATGAAATCATATTAATTACAAAGACCCATAACAGAGGGCAAGCACAGGAAAAATGGAGACTTGTAATATTAAAGCAGTTACAATATTAAGAAAATTATCTCCTCTGTTTATTAAAAAATTTCTACTAGTATCTTATTTTCTAGAAGATAGAGATGAATATTTAGAGCTTTTATAAATCCATATTCACTCACTGCATAAATAACCAAAATGCAAGTTATTACTCTAAATATTCAGATATGTAAGTGTATGTCAGAAAAGCTTTTTCAGGGAAAACAGACACATACAATTTTTGAAATGTTAAAAGGCAACTCTATTGACTCTCTATTTGTGTTCAAATATTTCCTAACACTTGAGGCACATCACAGTTCACAAAGTGGAAAACAAATCAGTAATTTATTTTTCAGCATGTAGAAAGTCCATTGACTATTGACTCCCTGAAAAAATTAGGTGAATAATTATTGATTAAGAAAGCTTTTTCTTATCTGATGGCTGTGGCTTGGACTTTTAGTACTAAGCTGAATAGAAGTGGTGAAAGCAGACCTCCTTGTCTTGTTCCTGATCTTAGTGGGAAAGCTTTTAGTTTTTGCCCATTCAATATAATGTTGGATGTAGGTTTCTTGTATATAACCTTTATTATGTTGAGGTATGCCCCCTTATTCCCACTTTGCTGAGTGTTTTTATCATAAATGGGTGCTGTACCTTATCAAATGCTTTTTTGGCATCTATTGATATGATCATATGATTTTTGTCTTTTCTTTTGTTTATGTGATGTATTATGCTTATTGATTTGAGTACATTATACCATCCTTTCATCCCTGGGATGAATTCCACTTGATCATGGTGTATGATCATTTTAATGTGTTGCTGGATGTGGTTTCTAATACTTTGTTGAGGACTTTAGTGTCTATGTTCATCAGCGATATCAGCCTGAAGTTTTCTTTCTTTGTTCTGTCTTTATCTGGCTTTTGGATTAGGATGATGCTGGCCTCATAAAAAGTTTGGAAGTCGTCCCTCTTCTTGGATTTTTTGGAATTGTCTGAGAAGGACAAGGGTTAGCTCTTCCTGAAATGTTTTGTAAAATTTTCCTGTGAATCTGTCTGGTCCAGGGCTTTTGTGTGCTAGGAGTTTTTTGATTACTGCTTCAATTCCACCAGCTGTTATAGGTCTATTCAGGCTTTCTGCTTCTTCTTCATTCAGTTTTGGAAGATTATATTTTTTTCTGGAAATGTATCCATTTCACCCAGGTTTTCAAATTTCTTGGCATATAATTGTTCATAGTAATTTCTTATGATCCTCTGTATTTCGGTGATTCAGTTGTAATTTCTCCTCTTTCATTTCTGATTTTATTTATTTGGATCCTCTCCCTTTTTTTCTTGATAAGTCTACTTAAAGGCTTGTTGATTTTGTTTATCTTTTCAAAGAACCAGTGCCTGAATTTATTGATCCTTTGAATTGTTCTTTTAGTCTCCAGGTCATTCAATTCTGCTCTGATCTTGATTATTTCCTTCCTCCTGCTTGCCCTGGGCTTTGTTTGTTGTTTCTCCAGCTTTTGTGGACGTAGGGTTAGGTTACATAAAATGGAGTAAAAATAGCCTCTTCAACAAATGGTGTTGGGAGATCTGGATAGCTACATGCAAAAAAAAAAAAAAAATGAAATTTGACCACCAACTTATACCACACACAAAAATCAACTCAAGATGGATAAAACACTTAAATATAAGTCATGACACAATAAAAGACCTAGAGGAGAACATAGGCTGGAAAATCTCAGGTAATCCATGCAGCAATATTTTCACCGATTTGTCACCTAGAGCAAGAGACATAAAGGGAAGAATAAACAAATGGGACTTCGTCAAAAGAAGAACCTTCTGCATGGCTAATAAAACATCAACAAAATGGAAAAGGAACCAACTGTATGGGTAAATATATTTGTCAGTGATACTTCAGACAAGAGTTTGATCTCCAAAATATGTAAAGAACTCACATGACTCCACTCCAGGAAGACAAACAGCACAATTAAAAAATGGGCAAAGGACCTGAACAGACACTTCTCCAAGGAGGACATACACAAGTCCCAGAGACACATAAAAGGATGCTCAGTATCACTAGCCATCAGAGAGATGCAAATTAAAACCACAATGAGATAATACCTTACACCAGTCATAATGGCCACCATAAACAAATCAGTAATCAAGTGCTGGCAAGGATGGGAAAAAAGGGAACCCTAGGACACTGTTGGTGGGAATGCAGACTGGTGCAGCCACTGTGGAAAACAGTTTGGAATTTCCTCAAAAAAACTAACAATGGAACTGCCTTTTGACCCAGCAATTCCACTGCTGGGATTATACCCTAAGAATCCTGAAACACCAATTCAAAAGAACTTATGCAACCCAATATTCATAGCAGCGCAATTTACAATAGCCAAGAATTGGAAATAACCTAAGTGCCCAACAGTAAATGAGTGGATCAAAAGACTATGGTACACTTACACATTGGAATACTACGCAGAAGAAAGAAAGAAAGAGCCATTATACTTTACAACAGCATGGATGGAACTGGAGAGCATTATGCTAAGTGAAATAAACCAGATGGTGAAAGACAGATACCATATGATCTCACCTATAAGTGGCACATAATCAACAGAATAAACAAGTAAGCAAAATATAACCAGCAACATTGAAATAAAAAATAAACTGACAGTAACCAGAGGGGAAAAGGGAGGGGGATAACAGGGGAAAAGAAGGGGAAGGGTCATCAAGAAACATGCATAAAGGACCCATCAACAAAGCCAAATGAGGGAAGGATTGAGGGTTGGAGGTGGGGATGGGTGGGGTTGGAGAAAGTGGTGGCAGGAAAATGTTGATATGGGGATGATGGGAGGGTTGCAGGATGGAGGGGATAAAAGGGAGAAAAAAATGAGACAACTGTAATAGCATAATCAATAAAATATACAAAAAAAAAAAAAGAAAGCTATGTCAGTAAACAGAATGCCTAATGGGAAAAGCCCTAGTAGTGCACCCCTCAGAAGGGGGCATTCACCAGAAGATATTTATAGAGAATTTGTGTCCAAGATCAAATTTTAGAAAGTGTGTCAGTTAAAGCCAAAAGCTGATGGGGATTGGACAACATTTATAACTTAATGTTTAGGAATTGTGTACACCTGAGGCAAAAATCATAATATGAGCTGTTATAAGTAAACGGTAGTTTAATAAGCCTTTGTGATTAAACAGTTATATCTGTCTTAATACAGTTTACAGGATCCCTCTCTCAAAAAACAACAAGAAGATATTTTTCACATTATCCTCACAATGATTTCTTAGAACAACTCTATTTATAATATGGACCTAGACGGCCTTTGTCTTCAGTCTTGTTCATTAAAATATGTCAATACAGATAGTCTCAGTTCTCTGTGTCTGTACTTTTTGAGCTTATAGCTCCATTCAGACATTATATACTTTTCTGGCTCTGGTAGAAAAGAAAACTTTGAATATTCAATGTGAAGTATACAGACTAGAAGGGTGAGCCTATAGTTCATATTAAATAAAGAGACCATTGATTCATAATTAATACTCAGCTAAATTCTGGAAACTAATGAAAGAATACTTCTTGCACACAAATCCATGCAAAGTGGTACCTCTTATGAAAGTTCTCTGTAACCAAAACTTTTAAATATCTTCTGTGACAAGAACTAGTAGGACTTTTGAAAAAAATGATGAAATAATTATATCTTAATGAACAATGATTTGGTAATAACTGTAATCTTTTAAAACCAGAAGCAGACTTAGAAATTCTGTTAGAAATTGGAAGCTGTTGTGGCATATACAAGGTTTAATGCTGTTAGCATTTTTGACCTGCAAAGCAGGAAAGTCTGGATTATATTATTTCACAGTCAGTTTGGTGATGGAAATAATTGGACTCAAGGCTAATTTTACTTTTTCTTTATTTTCTCTTCCTGCTATTGCTACTATTTGTACATAGTGGTATATGCAACCCACTGCATAACCCAAAAGAATTTCAAGGTGGCCCGTTGAGGTACTTCAAGTTGTAGACAACTGAGTAATCACAGAGAGCTGTTGGATATCATTGGCGTACTTCAAGGTCCCTAAGCTATTTCTGTATTTCTTACTTTCATAAGTGATCCCACTAGACACTGTGATATACAGGATTTGCTGAGAAATCACATAACGAAAGTACCAGTATTCCACCACAGTGCAAAATTTATGATCTAAATGTATTTGAATTACCCAATTTTATTCAACAATAAGGAGATTGGTTGTGCTCAGTAAAGGCCAATAAAGCTTTCCTAAAATCTAGTGACAAATGTTTACTGCTCTTCTCCAAACTTCAAACTTGATACTTTGCTCTAGTAACATTTTTGAAACTATTTCCACATATGGAAATAGCTATTGTGTGTATTAGGCTCTATGTACCACCAGTGAAGTCTGAGATGTTAAAGTTTGTTTCTTCCTTCTCCACCTTTTTTTTTTTTTTTTATCACTAGTGTAACGAAGCCCACAGTATGCATTGAGAGAAAGTTAAGTTATTCAAATCCAAGGAACTATATTTTAAATATAGTTTAGAAGCTTCTATATACAGACTTGCACTATGGAAAAATTAAAAACTATTGACTTATACATCTCATGCTAGGCATAAGTAATAATTAGCATCAAGTGATGTAGACAGAGACAGTAGCAGACTCTGACCAGTGTTAGAAAGTGTCCTCTATAGACATGTGAGGGGTTCTCTTTTAGGCAGCAACATTCCTTTGAGTTTAAATGTATTTTTGATCTCTAATATATAGCAGCCCAGAAATTCATTAATACCTTACCTGTAATGTAAAGGTAAGATTAAAAAAGAATTGTGTGTTTACCTAGGAAGTATGGCTACAGGACTGAACCTGGATCAATTTTGCCTGGTTGCTCAAAGGTAATTTTTATTTATTTTTGTAGTTCTCCCCATTCTGGTTGGATATACTAAAAAGTATGTTTCTCTCTGAAAATGTGAGTAAGGTACTGACTTTCCCAAATGGCTGAAATAAACTGGGGAAAGAAAAGCCTGCTGGGAAAGAGGAAAAGCTAATTCATTTCTTTCTGAACCTCTTGAACTTTGAGCAGAAAACTAAAGAGGACCAAGGCCAGCTTTTTCTCCACCTACCCTCAGTTAACAACGTGAGAACAAATTTGAATTATTCTTTGTAATCAACTCATATGATTACTGCCAACAGGAGAGAGAATCAATACTAGCCAAGATGAGATCGTAGTCAGTGAATGACTTGTAACCTCAACTATTTTAAGACTTTTGAGTAAAGCATGGCTCTTGGGAGACAAAATGAAAAAATAAGAGTGAAAGAGAAGGAAAAGGTCGCTGCCCTCAATTTCTTTTATTAATTTGTTTACCGTACAAGAAATAAGTGGAAATGACTGACAAATGTTATTTGTAAACTCTTTAGATTTTGTTCTTGTTGTTTTGTTTTAGTTTGACCCTTAATGTTATGGTTTTATGTGACTACTTGTTGAATGTGTATATATTAAAAGCTTGAGATGACAGAGTCTTAATTAAGGTTACCAGAATACTACTGCTACTTGCTGTTTTATATTTATTTATGATTTTTTAAAAAGGAAATGAACACATTGACCTATTATAATCTCTAAGATTTAAACTAAAAAAAATACATTTTTTGGTTTATTAGAGGGATTTGACATTTCTTCCTCTTTTATGTAGATCCAGATTACAGGAGCCATTCAGTTGGGAGACAGATTGTAGAACAGTATGTCATAAAGGGACACCATGGTAAAAGTCAGCATGTGGTGTTCAAATTTATTTGAATGGCCTAGTAACTTAAAATATATGATGTAGCTGTGATTATAGGAATGCATCTAGATGCTTCTAAAGGGATTATTTTCTCAGCAGGTACTTTCATAGCACTAACAATAATGTAACCCTACTAAAATATTAAATCTTGATAAAAACACTTAAAATAAGCAGACTGACCTGTTGAATCATGTAAAAACACAAAACGATAAGAAAGGCAGACATAATTAAAGTTTCAAAAATGTCATTTATTTAAACATCTATAATTTTCCCATGTCTTATCACAGCCTCTCTAATGACTACCTGAGGAAAATAAAATACTGCTCTTTGCCACTCTCATTTATTACTACCAGATGTCCGTTTGAAATTGTTAGAAAAGTCAGCATAATTAAAGGTGAATTTTGAATTCTTTTTCCTCCTGCTTCATGATACCCGAAACTGCTCCCTCGTTGGTATTCATTTCTCAGCTCTCAGATCCTGTTTTTCAGGTGACTGAGGAGTCACTTTATAAAATTACATACTTTCCATACCAAAAGACCTTCATGACATACTAATATGTTTGTTTATTATTTGACGAACAACAATAAAGTAGAGAAGAGCAACATTTTTCAGCGGTAATCATAAAAATATAACTTTCATTTGCCAGTAGTTATCAGGGGAAAGATTCTGTGCTAAAAGATATATGTCTTCCTCCCAGATTCTTATATCTTGGATTCTTATATTTTGTTTACTGTTGACACTGTTACAGATGTCTCTCATTTTGCCCCTTTGCCTACCTCCCTGCTGGCCTGCACTACATTGGGCTATGCAGACAGGCATATATGTTCTTTGGCTAATCTCCTCTACTTCCGTCCTTCCCCCAACCCCCTCCCCAATGACAGCTGTCTCTCTGTTCATGTACCCATGCTTCAGGTAATATTTTGTTCATTAGCTTCATTTGTTCTTTAGATTCCGCCTATAAGTGAGATCATATGGTATTTGTCTTTCTCTGACTGGTTTATTTCTCTTAGCATAATAATTTTCTTATATTTTTAAATATGCATCATATATTTTAACATAACTTTTTTTTTTTTTACAGAGATTCTAAATGAAACTCTAAAAACCAAATAAATGACATGTTCATATTAAAGTTACCAACTTGGGATTCAGGATTCAAACACAGATCTAATCATTAAGGTTCTAAAGGTTATGCTCTTTCCATTGATCTGACATTGAGATAACCTGGTTTTGAACTTGAGATTGCTAGTGAGTAGATGTAACACAATGTAACACTTGTGTTATCCTAGGTTTTAGTCCCCATTATAGATTGTTTGATATGCTGATTTTTATCATTGCACATTACACATTTAAGAGATAAGTCCTATTTTCTGTATACCCATCATTAGATAGATGTCAAAATATACAAAAGATCAGTGTTAAACTGACCTCAAGTTTTTGTTAAACTCCATGAGGTCATTTGCAAAGTGGGTTAAGAGAACACGATGTTAACTGTTTGCTCTGTGAGGCGTTCCCTTCTGACTTGCCTTTCTGTTTGTTCATTTGTCTTTCCAGGTAAATGACATTTTACCGTTTTTGGGGTGGTGGTGGTCATCTTTACCCTTTGTTTTCTATCATCCACAAACATACATGTATGTAGTCCAGAAGTCCTTTATTCAAAAAAGAAAGAAAGAAATACTTTTAAAAAATATGCTATCATAGGAGATAAACTTTCCTTGGTGAATTATAGCTTGGAAAATTATTTATGTGTGACCTCTTTGTGCTGTGAAGTACCAATACTTCCATATTTCACACAAATGGATGAAAGACTGACAATTGTTAACATAATATACCATAAGATATTTATATATGTTACACCCCAACACATAGGTACTTATAAACATGTACATACAGATATGCATATTCTAGAGGTAAACATACACTCTATCACCTTGAGCATACTCATACATTTGATGTAGTAATAGCTCTGGGAGGGACCCAAAGATTTCTGAGTTGTGATGTGATAGTCCCTCAATAAAGTTGCCATGAATAGTGCACCTTTTTTATTTTATAAGCTTTTTAAATATTTCAAAATTATTTTATATTTGTACATATTTTAGAAAGATACAACATAAGACATTCTATGTTTCCTTTAAATATTGATTTCATAATTGATATTTGAAATAACACATAAAAACAATTGCTAGGACATTAAGTTTAATGTACAAGAGCAATTAATCTTCTCATATTGGATCTTCAGAAGTCTGGACAGGACCAGGAATAGGTCGTCTGCATGTAACATACATTTGCAAAGTATTTCTTTGTGTTACTAACTTCCCAAATATTTTAAGAGATTTTATGCAACAGGGTCTTTAAGTTACTATTCAATATATCATGTTCCCTCCCTCCTTTCCTGCCTATATCTCTTCAAGGACACCAATAAACTAGATTAGTACTAATGGCATTTCTAGATTTCCATATCCAGCTTCCCTTTCCAATGAATTCTTTTGTGAGCTATACTACATAGTCGTTCCTCACATTCTCACCATAATTCATTACACTCCTGTGGTTGCTTTATAGCATTTTCTCTTGACTTGCAGAAAAATTCTTCAAAAGCAGGTCCTCACTCATTGAACATGTGCACAAAGACATGACTTTCATGTCTGTTTCTTGTTCTAAATAATTTCTCTTTCCTAGTACAAATATTTTCAAGGTAGTAGAGACTTTTTAGTTTGTTGTTCCAAGCTGTTGCTTTGAAATTGTAATTGGTGATCAGGATACACATCCACAGATACACGCACCCCTTTATGCTACATAGGAATAAGTATTTATAAATGCTACATCTATTAAATCATTTTTATCTTCTTGTTTTTGAAACTATTTTAGTTATTGCATGTGTGCAGACAAAATGAAGAATACATCAGGCAATACTTTTTTTTTTAATTGTGTGTATATTTCTATCTGAATGTTTTAGCTATTTTAAGCACCTAATTATCTGGTCTAGTTAGTGACTCTTTAATTACTTTAAATGGTCATGTTTCACGATATTATTAATGGGATAAAAGTACACCATCAAATAGTGCTGGACCCTTTTGATTTTATAAATTGTTCAGTATGCGAGGAATCTATGTCTAAGTATAGGATTTATGTGAAGGTAGACTGGACCCCTCACAGTTATATACTATCTTGTGAATTAGTCAGATTAGGCTAGATTATCATGTGGTAACCAATGACCTCAAGCCTTAGTGGTTAAATATAACAAAATTTTTGTGGACGCTTTCTCTATGAATCTAGCATGGTTTGGTAGATAAGTTTACCCCACATAGTCACTTTGAGGGGCAGTCTGAGGGAGACCTATCATCTTGTAGCTGAATCATCTGAAAGACCTGGCCTGCCTATCACCACAGGTGGTGAGGAACCTGCCTGAAAGTCTTACTCTAACAATTAAGTGCTTTGGCACAGAAGCTCTTACCCACCATCACTCTACCTTCACCATAGCTCTGAACAGCCTATTGACCAGAGCTAGTCATATGACCTTTCCTAGTTGCAGGCAAGTAGAAAAGGGCAGCTCTGCTTTATAACTGGACAGAGAGGGGACCGAGATAGAGGGAACACCACAGGAGCAGACTTGATGGAAATGCAAACATAATCTGTCACATATATTCATGTATCATTTCACAAGAAGTTTAAGAAAAAATTCCAAATGTCTGACAAATTATTTTGTTATACTATTTTAATTTAAACATTAATTATGTTCCCAGAGTTTATTAAATTAAAATCATTTGATTAAGCACATTCTTATTATCTTTTATTGTTTGTCTATTTATGTTATTTTAATTGATATTGGTAATTATAATATTTTAAAAATTAAATTACACTAATTATTGACTATGACATGTAAGAGTTGCTAAATTATATTTTATACTTCATCTTTTTTCTAGACATTTAAATATGAGAAAATCAATCATTTCAAATGTCTTTTTTTGTTACTGATAAAAATAATAGTAGTAAATTGCCAAAACATTTCACAGATTTTTAAAAGATTTTATTTATTTGTTTTTAGAGAGCGGGAGGGACAGAGAAAGAGGGAGAGAAACATCAATGTGTGGTTGCCTCTCATGTGCCCCCTACTGGGGATCTGGTCCACACCCAAGCATGTACCCTGACTGGGAATCGAACCAGGGACCCTTTGTTTCACAGGCCGGTACTCAATCCACTGAGCCACACAAGCCAGGGCAAATTTCAGAATTATTCATATATTTTCTCATTTACAAAGTGCATTCATAGACCTTATCTCTAAAAAATGTACTGCTTCATTTCCTTGGGGTAGTATAAAAAACCTGTAAGAATACTTTGGCATTTATATTTATTTATTATCTGTTGTATAAACACTTCAGTACAGTATAGCACAAATCATCACAGTATCTTTGTATAAATTATCAACAATTTTCTCAATTTTATGCAATCAATACAATCCTGTGTGGTTAACTTGGATCGTTAGACCAGTGCTTTTTGAGTTCCTATTACCCTCAAAGCACAAGGATACCTGCTGCAAGCGTGAGGTTCGACTGGATTGGTACAATATAGCTGAAGAGCTAAAGCATTACACATACATTTGTTTCATTGTTCTATAACTCAGGAGAGCTCATTTTCAGAATTTTATAATAAGAAAGAATTATTTTCATGAATATGGGTAAATCTTTCTTAGCTGTGCATGGATTTGAGGGAATGCATAATTCTAAAAACAAAATATTTAAAACCGTTTACATTTGACTTTGGGATATTTAATATGATTTGAAGAAGTAGAATAAATAATCACCAGATACATGTTGTGCTTGAATTAAAATTGAAATTGTCTGCCTTACCTGGGAATAATTGTGTTATAGACCAGAGCAAGGATGCTCTTTGTGTACTGAAAGCAGTGGGAAGTTAGCCTAGAATTAAAACTTCACCATAAAATATCCTCCAGATGAACAACTCTACATGGATAAGTAGATATTTCTTTGTATTTATAGTTTAATTGAAGAAAGTACAAATTGTTAAGTCATCGGATTTGGATGAACTGATAATAGCCAATGGTAGAAGTACACTGGTTAAATGCCAATCATAGATTGCATATCTGCCTATTTGCCGTTTACCATTATGTGTGTGCTATTTATCAAAAGTCTTATTTTTAGTCACAAAGCTCTTATATATAAGACAGTTATAGCCTGCCCATTTCTAAATCTAATCCTACAAAGTAATATACTTTCCGAAGACTTAACTGTTTTACATATTTATGAAATTCTCCACAGTCTCCCTCAGGGATTTCAGGGATTCATTTCTCAATTGTATCATAAGACACCACATATAATATAGCTTGGCTTATTTTTCCATCAGGTATTGTTCTGCAGCTACGTGGTGCTTTCTATTTGTCGTTGTCTAGAACAATCTGAGGATGTAGCATTGACCGAGTCTGCTCAATGTGCCGGGCTCATGCCTGCAAGCACTGGGACTCTGTAAGACTTATCACTGTGCGTTTCTGTGTCATATCAGCAAGCTCATCTGCAGAAATACATTCTGACTGAGTAACCCTGGGGTAGATAATGCTTAATTCTCCATTTCAAAATCTTCTAGGAATGGAAAAATGATTCAGCTGGAAGGCATTCACCCTGTCAGCACTCTATTATCCTAACACAGTGTTTACTCTGTTACTGGTTTCAGTTATCCTTACACAGTTTGATAATCATTTTTGAAGCTGGCCTGGTGTATATCTTAACACCGGTTCACAGTATGCTTATGATTGGCTTTAACCTGATACCTGTGGATTTGCATCTTTCTGACTAGTTCCTCTAGTCTCTAATTTTGAGAAATACACTCAGAAAAGAAGTAATTGGAGGATAAATTATTAAACATTAAAAAAAAGTTTGTTAGAAATTGTCTAAAGCTATTTTAGTAGTTACCAATTGCCAGTGTATTGAAAGAACTGTATCCACTGGGGAAGAACAACATTTAGATGGACACTACACACACGTGCATGCATATCACACAAACACACACATATATTCATACATACACATGCATGCACAGATACATCGATTCTACCTACAGTGTGTGTTTGAGTGTATTAATGTATAAATGTCTGTAAGACCTGATGGAATTATATTAAGAAATTTGAAATTGCTTACAAATAAAATAATTGAACTTACTAGTTATTTAGCTTTCTATGCCCCATACCTATTTATAAAATATTCTCTGAAAACTAAAAGTCATTAATTTCCAATACAATGGAAAATAGTTATTGCAAACATATTTTATCCATGTTAGTTTGAAATTACAAGCAGTTTTTCAAAAAGTAAAAAGAATGATTGGGGATGTATAAAAACAGAAAACAAATCTGAATTTCAGTAGATTTAAAATTAGGTTGGCTGTACAATGATGTATTTTTTTCAATAAATCTAAGGAATATGGTTTATAGAAAATAATGTTATTAACAAAACTGTGAGTATTAACATAACAAATCTTCATCATGGCCATAATAAGGATTAAACTTTTTCTGTTTTATATATATATAAATTATAAATATATAAATATATTTGTGTTGAATCATTTATTTACATATTTACTCAATCCTTGAATAAATTTTTCTTGAGTCCTTATGCCAGATACTTTACCATTATACTTTGAAAATTTAGATCTATAATATCGACATTGTAAATATATTGATGTTATTGTGCTCTTTTGTTTGTTCTTTACTGGTTGTGTCTTTCTTTAGCACCTTTCAGCATGAAACCAGTGAAACTATTACACAGTACACTAAAACATTTTCATGATTCTGGCATAATAATGAGCTTTGGAAATTACCTTCTTACAACTTTGTTTTGGTCTAGATCACATATATTTTTCCTGCTCGATGCATTTAGGATATCTTAATGTAAATATATTTAGAAGGAAATAATGTCAGCTGACTTCATGTTAGATTTGAAAATTGTGTCAAGTTTTATGTATTTGAAGGGTAATATCTTTGAATTTATAATATGCAGACACTGCTATATATAGGTAAGTTTTTTTTCTTTCTGGCTTGATTTGAAATTCAAATGAACTAAATGCTTTATAATCATATGTGTTTATATGTATACATACACATATATATGCAATCACATATATTATTTTAATATATATAACACATATGTGTATATTTATATATGCACATGTGTTTATGTGTGTTTTTTTTAAAATTAGGACTATTGTCACAAATTAACTCATACCTGATGGTTTAAAACAACAGATATGAAGGTTGGAAGCCTGAAATCAAAAAGCTGCCAAGGTTGATTGCCCTGGGTACTGAAAGAGTATCTGTTCAAAGCCTCTCGCCTAGTTTTTCATGCTTGCTGTCAATCTTTGTGGGTACTGGGCTTGTATACACATCACTACAATTTGTACTGTAGTCTTTGTTTGGTGTTAGCTCCTATGTGTCTCTGTGTCTCTTCTCTGCTCATAAGAACACAAGCTGTATTTGATTTACAGCCCAAACTAACCTAGTACAACCTCATTTTACTTTAACTAATTACATTTGCAATGGCCCTGTTTCTAACTAAATAAGATCACATTTATAGGTGTTGGGGTCAGAACTTCCACCTATCTTTTTGAGAGACTCAATTCAACATACTGAACATATGAGGCGAACCCCTCCAAAACAGTATTATCTTCTAGATAGTGGGCTCCTTGTAGTACAGGATTCTGCTGCTAGGTGAGTGTTCTAGGAACCCATCTGTATCAGTGTACTAGCTGGTGTTATTGTGAGAGGCTGCATTCAGCTTCAATGGATTTTTTTTAAAGTGCGTTTGTCCATTTTGTGATGGGTGATTTATGAGCACAACTGCCCGCACACTGCACAAAGTGTTCAGCAACTTTTGATCAAAAATGGCATGTCCCACCCTACCTATTCACCTGATCTCGCGAGAAGTGGCTTTTTTCCCCCTGGATGAAAAAAGATCCTCAGAGGGAAATGTTCTGCTGATGTGGAGGAGGTGAAACAAAAAATGGCAGAAGCACTAATTCTCTCCCTCTCTCTCTCCCTTCCCCCTCTCTAAAAATAAATAAAATCTAAAATAAAATTTAAAAAATAATTTAAACCCCAATAGTAAAATGCATTTTATGTCTTTACATAATTAAGTGTAAGAATTCTTTATATATTGTGGATAAAACTCATTCACTGGATTTGTAAGTATGTTCTCCCAATCTGTAGATTATTTATTTCACTTTTTGGTAGTTATTTTGAAGGACAGGCATTTTCGATTTGGATATATCCAGTTTATCTCTTCTTTCTGTGCTTGTTCTTACATTTTGGTTCTGGTTACCAGGTAGAATTTCCAGAAAATACAGAGAAGTTTTACATAGACAACATTTTATTTCTGTATAAGTGTGTCCCAAATATTGCAAACATACACTAAATAAATATTTATTTTTTCTTTGAAATTCACTAGGCATCCTTTATTTGCAAGATATAGCAACTTGTTAGCAGGATACACAGAATGAGGTGACTAATTCTTTGTAAAGTGGAAAATACTGAAAATCACTAGGCCCGGATTCTAACTTAAGTTCTGCAAATGACCCTGTAAGTCATTAGCTTCACTTTGCCGCCTTTACTTGTACAGCAAGTGAGGAAGATAAATGCCCCACCTCCCTCTCTTCACGGGAACATTGTTAGAATGAATGAGGCAATGTACATAAACACAGAGGATATTGGAAGACAAATACTCTATAAAACTGTAGCATCATCATTATTATTATTGTTATATCACAGAGAGAATTTCTGAAAAGTCAGCTGGCTGAATATATTATAGTAATCTTCTACGAAAGAGAAAATAAAAACATCATTACGATGCAGATTTAATGGCTTTGTCTTCTATTGTATTCAACACAGTATGAGAATATAGTGGTACCAGCTTTGGATTATTACAAAAGTGCGTTATTTTCTGTTTCACGTTACTTTGATGCCTTCTTAACCATAACTAGCACTATATATACCATTGCATTGACACATTTCCTTACATCTATAAAAATCACTAAAGGATAGTCATAGGTGCTAGATTTTTTTAGATCATCTCTTGAAACTTATGTGTGGCTATGTATGTATATGCATGTATATTGAAAATATAATTTTTTCATGTATCAGTAATTCAGAATACCTTGTAACTAGTGCTTTGAAAGTTATGTGATTGCCCACATGTTTAACAAAATATAAGGTTAGTATACAACTTGGATCCTAATAGCTTCTTCTTACAATGAAAAGACCATATATTTTTCAAACAGTAAATGTTGGAGTAATCAATATATAGTGGTTATATAACAATGGGCAAGTCACCTTCCCATGGATACTTTATATAAAATATTATGAGATTTTGCAAATTAATTAATTTTAAGCTTTGTTTACCTGCTAATATACTTGGAGTGTTGAGAGTGTTTAAGACAGAGAGAGGGTGAAGACAAGAGGCTAAATCTTGGGATCAAGTTTAAATATTTGAGAAAACATATACATATACACACATATATTTTAAACAAAATCTCACAATTAGAGTATTTGTAAAATTTCAATTTTCCAAAATAATTAGAACTGTGGGATTCTTTTACTTTCAAAATGCATTATTGGGTCCAAAGGCAAATTTGTTTTCAAATTTTGAGGTTTCTCCATACTGTTTTCCCACCAACAGCAGATTAGGGTTCCCTTTTCTCTACATCCTTCTCAGCACTTGTTGTTTGTAGATTTATTGATAGCCATTCTGACAGGAGTGAGGTGATATCTCATTGTTGTTTTAATTTGTGTTCCTCTGATGATTAGTGATGTTGAGCATCTTTTCGTATGTCTACTGGCCATCTGTTTGTCCTTTTGGGGAAGTGTCTATTCAGGTCCTTTGTCTACTTTTTAATTGGATTTTTTTTTTTTTGGTGTTGAGTTTTATAAGTTCTTTGTAAATTTTGCATATTAACTCCTTATCTGAAGAAAACCCAATGAACATAAGCACCCCTATGTTCATTGTAACATTATTTACAATCACCAAGATATGAAAGCAACCCAAGTGTCCATCAGTATTTGAGTGGATAAAAAAACTATGGGACATTTACACAATGGAATATCACTTGGCCATAAAAAAGAAGAAAATTTTACCCATTGTGACAACATGGATGGACCTAGAGAACATTCCGTTAAATGAAATAAGTCTGTCAGAGAAAGATAAATACCATGTGATTTCACTTACATGTGGAATCTAATGAACAAACTAAACTACCAAGTGAAATAGAGACAGACTCATAGATAGGGGGGCAAGATAACAGCTATGGGCAAGGAGGGGGGTTAGTAGTTGAAGGGATTGATCAAAAAGGAAAAAGGACTTATGGACATGGACAACAGTGTGGTCATTGCAGAGGGAAAGGGGGCTAAATGGTAATGGAAAAAAACACAGTAAGAAAAAAATTTTAAACATATTATTATTTGTCCCTTGATTGTTTATATAATTTCTACAAATATTAATTTTGGCGTGTAATTCATAAAGTAAAGCACATATCAGAATGTGTGATGTTCAGAACACCATATCAAATATGAGGATTTTATCTCAGCTTACAGTTAATTAAAACATTCTTTATAATTGGTAATTTGTTTTGTAGTTAAAAATATTTTCTTTCAAGTTACTTTTTTCTAATATTTTTCTTAAAAATGAAACTTAGATTAAATGTATTTTAATGAGGCTCACTTATTATGTTTTAAATTTTAGAAAATTGCAGTGTATTTGCTAATGAGTGTGGTAATTACTTAATAAAATATAATGGAATCTTTGCTGTTATTGTGGAGAAATCTAAATTTATTTTCTCAAAGCCCTTAGAAACTGGTACTTTATTTTTGTTTTTATCTACAGAGGCATTTAATATTTTGAAGCTGATGTGTCATATTTGGCTGCCCTTGTCATATTACATCAATCATATTTCTTTCAGTTAGACATAATCTTATTTTAGTTGATGAACATAATTTGCTTTGAGACAGTAGAACCACATCTTATATAAAAGGTCAAAGAAAATAAAAGTAAAGGTGAAAATTTTAAGATTAAAAACAGGGTAAAATCCTCTGTCATGAAAAATTAGAATATATAATAGAAAATATGTTTTTACTCTTCCTTTAGTCTTTAGTTTCATTCGTATGTAAATGTATAAGTTCAAAAGATGCAAGTTTACAATAAAACCATTGTATAGTAAGTGCAATTATGACAGCAGTAAAAGCTTTGGCAAATACAAAAAATGTTTAGTAAAGTCTTTTTGTTAATTGCTGATGGAGTTAAATACATTTAAACAATGTCTTTGCCAATATATGTTTCAGTAAGTTATACTTCATTTTGTATCCTTTTATTTTTCTGCAGACTCTAAATTCTATTCATCTATATGGCCTCAGATAGATTTTTCTAGAATCTTGGCTTCCTACCAACAGAACGTACCATTTTTGCCATTGCAACTACCTCTTCTTTCACACCTCACTTTTTTTACTAAATAAAATATTCCTGTAACAGACACAAAGCAGTTTAATAGTACTCTTTAATTATTTATTAGGGCGAGTTATATTACTACTGAATTCAGAATAAGAAAAAAAGAAAGCAAAAATAAAACTTAATATTGTCAGTTTGAAATATTCTATAAATATTTTACTATTCTCTTCAATTAGGCTGCATGGAAGATTAAATATCTGCTTTTTTGAGCTATCCTGCTTATAAATTCTGAATACTTTTATTTTTAACTTTCATTTTTGGACTAAAGTTAGAGCTAACTGTATCTTAATCTCTTTATCACCGTGGTCAATAATACAAATTAGTAGAATTGTAAGAAATTTGAGAAATGAATAAAAATCATAGTAAATAGTCATTATCTTAAGATGATGATAACCCATAACAGCTTTCTAGTTTTCAGTTACAAAGTTGTATAAGTTAGTGTTTAACGAATGGCAGTGATAGCAAACATGATAGTCACAAGATTATATTTTTATTGGTATTTCTATTTTTATGTTACAATTATAGACATTAGAGTATTGTAGCAATGTTTTAAATTAATAGACTTTACTTCTTAGAAGAGCTGTTTGTTTACCAAAATACAGAAGAGAGTTCCCATATATTCCCTCTTTTGCATCCAGAGTTTTCTCTATTGTTTTGATGTGTTTCATTTGCTACAATCGATGAACAAATGTTGATACATTATTATTACTAAGTCTATAGGTTACATTATGGGTCACACTTAGTGTTGTACAATTATATGTTTTAGCCAAATTCAAAGTGCCATATATCCACCATAACAGTATCATATAAAATAGTTTCACTGTCTCAAAAATCCCATGTTCCAATATTTATTTTTCTGTTTGACACCTAGCCCATGAAAAGCACTAATATTTTATGCTATCTATTGTTTACCTTTCCCAGAATGCCATGTAGTTGGAATTACATAATATATAGGCTTTTTAGACTGGCTTAATTAACTTAGCAATATGAATTTAAGTTTCTTTATGTATTTTGTGATGACAACATTTTTAAATAAATGAATAATATTCCATTGTATAGACCTACACACTTTGTTTTTTCATTCACTTGTTAATGAACATCTTGATTATTTCCAGTTGTGGGTAATTATAGATAATAATTTTTGTCTGATTTTTTCTGAGATTGTGTGGTAAAATTATGTTTAACACTGTAAGAAATTGTCAAACTGTCTTCCAAAGTGATTGTACGTTTTTTCATTCCCAAGAAAAATGAATGCAAGTTCCTGTTGCTCCAAATCCTTGTCAGCATTAGGTACTGTCAGTGTTTTGGATTTTAGCCATTCTAACAGTTTCCTAGTGGCATCTCACTGTTGTTTTATTGTCTAATTCCCTGTTAACATATGATGGTGAACATGTTTTTCTATTCTTTTTTTCTATGTGCACATTTTCTTTGGTGAGGTGTCTGTTCATATTTTTTTGCCCACTTTTTAATTAGGTTCTTTATTTTCTTTTTGTGGAGTTATAATAATTCTTAGTTTATTTTGGATACCAGTACTTCATCAAATATGTGTTTGCAAATATTTCCTCCCAGTTTTGGCTTATCTTTTAATTCTCTTAACTGTGTCTTTCACAGAACAGAAGTTTTACATTTTAATGAACAGTAATTTAGCAATTTTTCCTTCCATGGATTGTTATTTTCTGTTGTATCTAAAAACTCATTGCCGAAACAAGGTCGCATAGCTTTTATGCATTATGTTCTCCATATGTTATCTTTTATAAATTTTACACTCACATTTAATCCTATGTTCTATTTTGAATTGTCATGAAAAGTATATACTTTGTATCTCCATTTATATTTTTATGCATGGATATTCAGTTGTTTTAGCACTATTTGTAAGAAATACTATCTTTTTTCCATTGGATTTCCTTCATTTTTATGTCATAGATCAGTCTAATATCTTTGTGAAGGTCTGTTTCCAAACTCACTATTCCATTCCATTGTTCTTTCTGTTTATTCTTCTACTAATATTTACACTGTCTAGGTATAGTTTGTCTGGATGTTGAATGGTATCAATATTCTGATTTTGTTCTTCAATATTTTCTTGGATGTTCTAAGTCTTTTGTTTGTCTACATAAACATTAAAATGAGTTTATCAATATCCACAAAATAACTTGCTGATAATTTCATTAAGGCTGCATTAAATCTATAAATGAATTTAAGTGTAACTGATGCTTTAAACAATATTGAGACTTCAAATTCCTGAACATGAAATAACTCTCCATTTATTTACAGTTTTTTAATCAAAGTTTGTAGTTTCTCTTATATTCATATGATACATATTTTGTCAGATTTTTACCCAAGTATTTCTTTTTCGGGGCAGGGCCATGTAAATGGTGTTGTTTATTTTGTTTTTTTGTGTTTCCTTTTTTTAATTTCAAATACCATTGCTCATTCCTAGATCATGAGAAAGTGATTGACCTCTATTAACCTTACATCCTGCAACTTTGCTCTAAGCACCTATTATAATGTTCATGAGTATTTTTATCAGTTCTTTTGGATTTTCTACATTGATAATCCTGTCTTCAAAAAACAAAGATAGCTTTATTTATTTTTTCCAAGTATTTTATTTCTTTTCTTGTATCGTATGGGGTAGGACTTTTGCACATTTTTGAAAGGAGTGGTGAGAGAGGATTTTTTCCCCCTGATCCTATTGGGAAGACTTCTAGTTTCTTGCCATTAAGTATAATATTAGCTGTAGGATTTTAGCTTATAGCCAAATTGATGAAGTTACTTCCTATTCCTAATTTTCTGAGAAGTTTTATAATGATGAGTGTTATTTTTTGTCAAATACTGTTTCTCTGTATATACGATCATATGATATTCTTCAACCAAACAATGTAATAGATTCTATTAATTGATTTTTTTGGAATATGAACCTACCTTGAATAATCAGAATAAATCCCACTTGATGATGTTGCATACTTTTTTAAAAAAATACATACTTGTATTTGTTTTGCAGAAAATTTGTTGAAGATTTTTACAACTGTATTCATGAGAAATACTGTAGGATTATTATTTATTTATTCATTTTTTTGCCATTTATTTGCCTGGTTTTGATATTAAGGCAATAATGCCTCTTAGAATGAATGAGGAAATGACCCTCTGCGTCTATTCCCCAAATTTGATTGTAGAAAATGAGAATCATTTGTTCCATAACTTTTTGGTAAAATTCACCAGTAAAAACAACTGGGCCCCTTATTTTCTTATTTTGAAATTTTATCAATTGACTCGATTTGTTTAGTAGACACTGACCTATTCATATTATTCATTGTTTATGAATTTTAGTCAATTCTTTATTTTAAGGAATTGTTACATTTTATCTATTGTTAAATTTGTGGGCAAAAAGTTGTTCATAGTATTTCTGTTATCTTTTCTTGTCATTGGTATCACTAGTAATAGCCCTTCTTTTATTTCTGTCAGTAACTTGTATCTTATTTCCTTTTTCTTGGTTAGGTTTGCTAGGTTATCAATTTTATTGTTTTTAACAAATAATCAGCTTTTTGGGTCACCGTTTCCTTTGTGCACCTGTTTTCAAATTTATTGACTTCTATTCTGGACTTGTGCATTTTGGATTGATATTTTCTTTTCTTTTTAATCTGGTTCCCAAAGTAGAAAATCTGCTTGTTAGATCTTTCTTATTTTCTAATATATTAATTTTATGTTATGGATTTATTGCTAAGCATTGTTTTTATTGCATCCATAGGTTCATAGGTTGTATTTCATTTTCATTTCATCCAATATATTTTTAAAAATTAGATCTCTTCTTGACCCTTGTGTAATTTAGAAGTTATGGTTTTGCAGCCATGTATTTGGGGGATTTTCTAGATATCTTCTGTTATATTCTATCTTTTAAGTAAATTCTCTCTATTCTATTTTTTAAAAATTGGATTAGATGTGTTTATGAGCAGAAATGTGGCCTATACTGGAGAATGTTTTGTGTAAACATGAGGATAATTTATATTCTGGCATTGTTGGGTAAAGTACTTTATAAATGTCAATTACATTCAGTTAATTGATGATGCTGTTCAGTTCAACTATATCCTTTATGATATTATGCTTGCTGAACTTGTCAATTACTAACCCAACAGAAGGGTGCTGAAGTCTCCAACTGTGACAGTGGATTTGCCTATGTCTCCATTTAGTTCTATCAGCTTTTGCCTCATGTATTTTGCCATTCTATCTTCAGGACACACATATCAAGTAAGGATTGCTATGTCTTCTTGGATAATTCACTTCTTTATCATTATGCAATGTCCCTCTTTACACCAATAATTTTTTATGCCTTGAAGTCTTTCTTTTTGCCTGTAATTAATATAGACACTCCAACTCTCTTAATTAGTGATAGTATATCTTCCTCCACTTCTTTACTTTTAATATATGTCTTTTTGTATTTAATATGGGTTTCTAATTGACAGTATATAACTGGATGTTTTTTTGTATCATTTTGTTTTTTTACCCATTCTCAGAGTCTCTGTCTTTCATTTAATGTGTTTAGACAATTCACATTTAAAGTGACGATAATATACTTGGATATTTATTTATTTATGTCTTCTCTTTTTCAACCGTCTCTGGTTTTAATTGAACATTTTATATTCTATTTTCTCTTCTATGTTAGTATATAAGTTATAATTTTTAAATTTTTAAATCTTCCGTGGTTGTTCTAGAAATTGCAGTATATATTTAAAATTAATTTAAATCACCATTCAAATAACACTATACTAATTTGAAGGTAGGGCCAGTATGTTATAATGGAGTATTTTTAATTTCTCCCTCCAACCCCTTCTAACATTGCTGCCCTTCATCTCACTTTTATATGTTACACTTACTAAATATACTACTACTATTAGTATCTTGAAGAAACCCTTAAATATTATGTGAGTTAAGAAAAAAATATTTTATGTTCATTCATTCTTTTTTTAACCTTCCCCCTTACTTTACGTACATTCAAGTTTTTGACCTATAACATTTTTCTTCTCACCGAAGATCATTAACATTTCTTTGAAGTAAGTCTCCCGGTTACAAATTACCTTAATTTTTATTTGTCTGAGATAGTCTTTAATTATCTTTCACTTTTGAAAGATAGCTTCTTTGGATACAGAATTCTAAGTGTGTGTCTTTATTTTTCCTCTTTTTACACTTTAAATATTATATGTCACTGTCTTTCTGCCTGAATGATTTCTAAAGAAATATCTGCTGTACTTTTTATCTTTTTTGTAGGTAGGTTTCCCTACCTCCTCTGGCTACTTTTAAGATTTTATCTTTATCTTTGATTTTGTGCAGTTAGACTATGATATGCCTGTGTCTAGATTGTTTTGAGATATTCCCTGCTTGGATTTCTTTGAGTTTCTTGGATTTCTGGTTTGGTGTCTACCATTAATTTTGGAAAATTATCAGTCCTTATTACTGCAAATATTTCTTCTGTTCCTTGTCTTTTTGGTATTTCCACTATGTGTATGTTATACCTTTCATGATTGTTCCACATAACTTGGATATTCTCTTTCAACATTTTTTAACCCTTTATCTGTCTGTATTTTAAGTTTTGGATGTGTGTAATATCATATTCAACTTCATTGATTCTTTTCTCATCTGTCTGTGCTTAAGGTGGCGAACCAATCAAAAACCTTCTTCATTGTGGTTATGGCATTTTTTGTTTTGTTTTGTTTTCTTTCTTTTTTAAATCATAACATCTTCTTTTGATTCTTTCATAGGGTTTTCATCTCTCTACCTACATTACCCATCTGTTTTTGCATGTTGTTTACTATTTCCATTAGAATGTAGTATATAATCATAGTTATTTTAAATTTCTAGCGTAATAATTATAAAAGGTTTGCCGTGTCTTAGTCTGGTTTTGATATTTTCTTTGTCTCTTCAGACCATTGTTTGCCTTCTAACATACCTTCTAATTTTTGCTTAAAGCCAGATATGATGTGTTGGGTAAACATGTTAAGGTAGACAGACTTAGTGAGACATTTATGTTTTTTTGACTCAGAGTTAGGGTGTGCTTACTGCCTGTTGAAGCTGTTCGGTCATAGGCTAAAATTTCCTATAGTGTCCTTGTTTTTTGTTTTCATTTTGTTTTGCGGTTTTCCTAGAGACTTGTTAAATAAGGTCTGAAGTTTACAGTTTTTTTAGCTCCAATATTCTGCTATTGGATAGAAGCCCTATTGATGTGGTCATAGGTATGGGGGTAGGGAAGTATTCTATAGCCTTATGATTATATCTCAGTAATTTAGTGAGTCTGAGATGGGCGTTTTTCTTCTCCCGAGTCGAAAGATAGTAGGTATTAGAGTTAGGTACTTCTCTTTTCCCAGGTTGGTTAGGCTCTCATTAAAAAGTTTCCCTTGAGGACAGGCCTTGATAAGGAGAACAGAGAACTCCAGGCCTATATGAAAACAGTAATTTTCCCCCTTCTGGTGGAAGGATCAGGATTTTTCTGCAACCTTCAGATTAAATATCTGGTAGGGCTCCTGCAGGTAAAACACAAAAGTGTGGTGGTCCCTTTAAGGCTGGATCTCACCAGAGGTTTAACTCTCAAACTACTCTAACCTGAACCTCCCACTGGGTGTCAATTACAGGTTAAAAGCACCACCTGGTATTGGTGGTACTGCTGGCTTCTGCTCCGAGCTGCTTTTACTGCTGAGCTGCTTTTATGCAAGGTAGGCTGTGATTTTCTGTATCTGTCTCTCCAGTTCTCATGACAAAAGTTTGCCCTGTAACCTCAATTCTGTGTGTAGTCTAGAAAGAATTGCTGGTTTTTAGCGGGTTCTGCTTTTTACTTGTTTCTGGTTTTATTATAAAGAGAGAATGATGGTTTTAAAGTTCTTACATGTTGGACTGGAGGACATTAATTATATTTTAAGATTGGCACTACTAGGAAAAGCTAGAAATATATCTGCAAAACTAACATTTTTAATGATTTGGTCTTATAAATCTATAAGATTTCTATTTTAAAGCAATCAATACTATTGTTTTACCAACAATTCTACTTTTCTATAGTAGCAAAGGCATCCATTTCTTCTGTAATTTTACCTTGCTTCCAAAACTCTACCAAAAAGCATAAAGGGTTGACAAGTAGTCATCGGAATTTAGTATGTACCTAATGAAGGCTCTGAAGCCCAAGTCTAGGTATGAAAAGGGAAGCTGTAAGAGGTCTGAGGGAAGGAGAAGAAAGATGCTTGTTTTCCTGAGGAAGCAGGAAGGAAATTTGTGTGTACCTCACCTTGTTTTGAAAATGCTTATGAAGCCCTATGGGCCTGAGCTGTTTACTCCTGGGAAGTAGTTACCTGAAGAAGATGTTGGAAGATGTGGGAATCGATGGATCCTAGTGCTTGGCACAAGTTGGTCTCTAAAGATGGCGATTCAATTGTTTCAGAGAAACCAGTATTCTTATATGATATACAAAAACATCATGTGAGATTTAGGGATGGGGTTAAAGTTATGAAGTAAATAATACATTCATACACATATATGTGTATGCATATATATACACGTGTATACTCATATATATATACATATAAATATGTGTATTATAAAATAATTTTGTATTTCAACTCATACTCTTTTTTTCCTCCACATTACTTTAAAGATGAAAAATAATAATGACAAAATACAAGATTAAAAATTAACTTCAATCAACAAGGCAGCTTAAAACATATGCAAAACTATTCTGGTCATTATAGTTCTTAACAGATTTACTAAAATAACGGGGTGAAAGGTAACTGTCTTGACTGTGATTGTTTGGTTTGAAGCTAATTTCCTCCTGTTCAGAGCTCCCTTTTTACATCTGAGCCTGACAGATATTTTCTAATTTCTTTACATGTAAATATAAATATTTATGTAAATATGTTACCTTTCTTCCTCTTTTGGCAATAGCATTTTACAATATTAGGCAGAATACTTTAACAATCCAAGCTGATATATTTACTTTAGAGCATATTAATCATGTTTGAAACTATCCCCAAGAATTGGATTGTTTCTTGACCTAGAGGGTTGAATGATCCAGAGGGCTGGCTCAGGAAGTCATACCTTTCCATATACAAGTGTCCATTCATAGAAACAAGGCAAACAAATTGATGCTATCTGAAAAATATCCATTTTTCCATCTATCATGAGTTAAATATTAGGGTGATCAATAATTCTAGTTTTCTCATAACTGAGAAGCTTTACTGGACATGGGACTCTGAGAGCTAAATCTGAGAAAATCCTGAATAAACTGGGTTGAATTGTTCAACTTATCTGAGAATATCCAAATTCATAACTGGAGAAAATGTTAAATGATAAAAACTGGATCTTTATACCTAATTATTTTATTTTCATTTTTCACTATACAAACTATGTTGAGTTCTCATAGTTTCTGGAAGCCTTAAATATATAGAATTGTAATCTTTGTCTTAAAATAGTAGCCAGTGTTCACGGTGATATAGAACAACAGGCTCTGTCAGGGAAGTGTCATCACTTGTGGGTCATGCAGGTTTCATGCAGTTTAGTTAATTTTTGGTAATAATAAACAATGCACCACAAATTAAGAAATTTAGCAAAGGGTTATGATTATCTCTGTAACTTCAAAACTTCATTGTACTTAGCATAACCTTTTGCAAAGAAAACAAAATTTATTTTTTCACATCAATTCCAAATATTAAAAAAAACAACAACAACATTAATATGATGGAGAGTTTTTCTTTCAAGGAACATTCTAATTACACTCAAAGACATAGGATGGTTACTTTACTTTCATAAGAAGTCATTCAATAAATATTTATTGAATACTTTTTATTTTTACCTATTATGTGTACCCATTATGTTCTGTTTAGGAGCTAAAGATATGAAAGTAAACCAGTCTCTGATATACCTGCTGTCAGTGACTTAATAGTCTAATGTATGTGGCAGAAAGTAAATACCTAAACAAATAAATATATGGTAAAATATCAGGTAGCTTTAAATAATAAGACCGACGTATATTTGCATTATTGGATTTAAAAAAAGGACGATGGTTACTATTTTATTTATTTTATTCTTTAACTTTTTATAAGTTTTTTTTTAATTACAGGAATATGTTTAGGCAAAGAAACAGATTATAAAAGTTGATACCACTCAGTTATGAAATCACATTTTAAAGTGTTATATATTGTATAGTTAGTAACCAAACTTTTAAAACTTGCATTACTAATTTTGACAATCTTTTGTACCTGTGGGATCTGGCTGAAAGCCTTAGAATATATTGAAATAAATTTTATTTTTGTATAATTCCAATTTCTCTCTCAGTTCTTCTGTAGCTTTAGAAGAAAGGAGGACAATTAAGTAGATTGCTGTTTTGACAGTAAGTGAAAGCTTATCTCCAGTTATTGTAATTTGTAACCAGGATCTTAACTTTTGCTTAGCAGAAGCTGCTGAAAGACAGAAGGCCACATGTAAGTTGTGCTTAATAGGGGTTAACATTTAAGTCACTCTTATTACACTGTCAGAGAGGCTCCTTGTTGCTCTTGACTCTACATCAGTTGATGAAGGAGCAGAAAGAAAGAGAAATAGAGAACAATGTCAGGATGGGTAGTGAGAATGTGGGAGAAAAATGAATTTGGTGAACTGTTTTTGATTGCATGCTTTAGTTTTATGATAGGGAGACAATGAAAGAAATAAAACCAGTCTGTCTAATACAAATTTCTCCAGTTGCCCATAATTTTATTAAATGGTCAGGATATGTCTGTCTAGAGAAGTGACACTGAACAGAGATCTGAATAAAGCTGAAGGGAGTCTCATGCAAAATATACAGTGTCTGGCACGAGCAACACCTGCCGGAGTGTGGTTGGTAGGGTAATAATATGGGTATAATAATTCATAGTTTTAATTTGAAGATTTCACCTAAAATGTCATATGGTGTGCTTGAGTACGATGTTGTTATATTACAGAGTTACATGCTTATGATTTTGTAATAAAAGATTTTTAATAAAAAGGGAATATGCTGGATCCTTAATTTTTTAAATTTTTTAAATTTATTTTTTTCATTTTTTAAGAGTGTTGTAGTCAGGATAAACAGGCCTACAAATGTTTTCAAATTCTTGTTTGGTATACTGGAGAAATATTAAAACAGCCTGTGTGGTTGTTTTGAAAATTTATTCAGAGGTTGTCAGTTGCCCTGAAAATGGGTTATAACATAGCTTTAGCCAATGGACCCCTAGTGTGGGTGCAAATTAGAATCACCTGGGATCTTTTTTTCCAAGGGAGGGGGAGATCTTTAAAACACACTGAAGTCTGGATTGTATCCCTAAACATTTTGACTTACTGAGTAGGTTATTGCTGCTTAGTCATCTGAATATTTTAAAATTTACCAGGTGATTCTAATGAGTAGCAAAACTTGCCAGTTTAGTGTTGCTTTAAATTGAATCCATGAACAACATAAATATTAAATTACACAATAAAAAATTTAAAAAAACAACTTCACAATCCGGCTTAAATTTTTTCACAAATTGTACCTGCCATTATATCTCTTGCCGTGTTCATCAGATTTCCCAAGTCCATTTCCTTTCCAGTACTTTTACTTATTCTGGGTGATACATGCCTTAAATTTTCTCTATTTTTTTGCCCAATCTCTCTTAGAGTTGCTCCCAATTCAAGTTTAATTTCAGATGTTCCTTGGAAAATCATCCAACTCTACCAGGTGAGTGTGCCCATTACACCCATCCACAACCAGTTTGTTTTTCCAGCAAAGTATCAATAATTATTTCAGTTCTACTCACAAAAGAATCCCAGTTGTACTACAATTTATATGCACACCCTTTAATCTGTTCACCCACAGTTCAAATCGTACTTATAATTTGTTATAATACACCTTAATTTACAATTGACTTGGGTACATCCTTTACTATTTTATAATATCACACTATATTCTGTTTAACCCCCACAAAAAGAACATGGTCCATTACACAATAGATAGTCACAAAAATTGTACAATTGATTAAATGAATGTATAGAATTTAATGCGCAAGAGAAATGTTACAACATGTCTATAAAACAGCCACAGATACTCTATTTTTTAAATTTTAAAGCAATTTAAATTCTTAATTTCAGGCCAATCTTCCATCAGGCTGTTTACAATATTGTGGATAGAATTTACACAAATCCAGTTAAGGTCACTTCTGCAACACAGTGACAATGATTTTACCAAGATAGTCTGAAACAAATTGAGGTCAGTGTACATTTTCTCATAGCCTTGCTCTTAGCTTTCTTCCATAAACTGCAGAAGGTTTCAATTTACTGAAGCACCATGGTAGGTAAGATCCAATCAAAGTAAAAGTAAAATCAATAAATGCTAACCTGGAAAGGCTAAATAGTAGTGACATCAGTCACAAGGAAAAGTTGTTTGCCGGTTTGAAATACTATTGTTCTGTAATGGTAGGAGACTAAAACTGTAACTATGGGCACTTGTAAGTTTTATTTAACCAAATATATTTAACATGTAGACAAAGAGATAACAAGGTGAATTGCATTATGTTGATTAATAGACTAGTGCTTAGTAAGAGAAAATGTGATCTTCTCAATTTATAATAGGAAAATATTTTGGCATTTCAGAACATTTTTGATAATAGGTTTTCAAAAATAGTAAGTTAGAAAATGTTTAAAGTTTGTGGTAATGTTTATGTGTGTGTGTGTGTGTGTATATGTATATACATATATATGGTTATTTTAAAATTCATGCATTTAAAACGTGCAAAGTTATACATGAATTTAATATCTAGAGAAAAAAATCTATTAAATGTGAAGAAAAACTAAATCTATGGCCCACAAAACATTGAAAGTGGTTAAAATCTCATGCATTTGAGTCAATTATGCCACTTACTACTGTAGGAATTTGATCAAGTTACTTATCTTCATTAACCCTATTTTATATTTGTAACACAATGTTACTGTAGGGTAAACGGAGTCAGTCTGGCTCCCTCACCCAGGTGTCTGGGGAACTAAGAGAAGCAGCATTCCCATAGCCTTGATTCTGAGTCTGATAAACTATATTCCCATAACGTCAAGTGAGCCCACATGCGCAGAATCATGCTCTTCTATAATATGTTGGCTTCCTGCTGGCTTTGTGTGCACTTAGTATATAAGAGAGTTAGGGGCTTCCTGCTGGGGACATGCAGCTTGCGATGAGCATGGCTCACCCACCAGTGAATAAAGGCATGTCTGGCATCCCCATGGCTCCATGAATATTCTTCCCTCTGCCCCAGTCCAGAGTGGACCTACCTGGCCTTAACAGGTTGCAAGATAATTACTTTTAAGTATATTGTAGTACAAGAACACATTAGGTGCTATCAAGTAATTATTGAATAAATTAACAAGTGACAGCATGTAATAGTAAACAAAACAGTGAAACTATATAGTCATGATGGAATACTTGGGTGGTACTCTGAAAAATGAGTTAAATTATTTGAGTGCCAACTATAAATTGTAACAGTATTTTTTCAGTTTATTTTTTACAATTTTAATATTGTCATTCATTTTCCTTTCATTGATTCATGACTCAACCATAGGTAATTGCTTTATCTGACCATTTTTGACTTAAAAAAACATAGTATTCAACCTAATAGTTTCATTCCTCATATATTTAAGATTTCTAGGAAGGTTATCATCTTGTATCTATTTTTTAAATCTATGGGAAGAAAATTGAGATAAGAATTATACACATTTTGTATGATCACATAAAAAACTACAATCCTGAACTCTTGACAACATATTAAAAATGGCTTTTGTGCTACTCTATCACCAGTACAGGAACCATTATAATCACATTTACCTTTCGATAATTATGTCAGTCCTTGTTATTTAAATACATGATCTTTATACTAACCCTCTAGTATAGCAGATACTTCCTGGGGTAGGATGAATGTTGAGTTCATCATATTGCTTTCGGCATACTCATTTTTAGCAGTGTATGCTTTTCCCAGAGATTTTATAATTCATCCTAGAAAAAGATGGGTTTTTAAACAGAACATTGAAACTAGGTGAGACTTACATACATTTGCTTAGGGGCAGACAAGTTTAAGGCCATCACATTCATCTGCTACATGAATCAGGTCCATATGGATATTATCCTCTCTCATTTTTACTCTTTTGTTATCACCTAACACCTAATAAAATTTTGATTTAATGTCTAGTCTGATCTCATTTCTTCTGGGTGGAACAGATGATAGGGTCAAGCAGATAAGTGCATTAGAGAGAAGCCAGGGCTCCTTGAGAGCCACCTATTGCCCTGTTAACAGACTGGCGACCCCACGGTCAAGATAAACAGTAGGGAAACAAGAATGTGGCCTGATGAAGTCTAGCTTCATTTTTCACCCAAATGTCCTTTTTTTGACAACTTGGATGATATCTATTATTCAGCCTTAAAAAAGAAAGAAATCTATTTGCAACAACATGGATAAACCTGGAGGACATTAAGCTAGGCAAAATAAACCTGACATGGGAAAACAATTATTACATGATCTCACTTCTCTGGGGAATTTAAAATAGTCAAACAGAGAGTAGAAAGTGCTTGCTGGGGCCTGGCGGTGGGGAAAAGGGGGGAGGTTCTGGTCAAGGTGTACAACCACTCAGTTACAGATAAGTTTTGGGGACCTAATGTATAGCATGGTGATTATAATAAATAATAAGGTACTGAATAATTTGAAATCTACTAAGAGAGTAGATTCTCAAGTGTTCTCACCCCGCACGTGTAACCATGTGAGGTGATGGATGTGTTAATTGGATCGATTGCTAATTAACATAGTATTTAACACAGTATTCACGTATGTGAAAACCACATTGTATACCTTAAATATACAAAATTTGTATTCATCAATTGTTTCTCAGTAAAGCTGAGGGAAATGTGACTTTTTTTCCCAATGCTGAAGAAATAATTGGAGAGAACATTTTTTTTTCTACAAGTTAAAGAACAAAATCATTATTTTTATTATTACCTTGACCGTGATTCATTTTAATTTTTTAAAATTTGATTTCAGAGAGAGAGAGAGAAGCATAGATTTGTTGTTTCACTTATTTATGCATTCAGTTGTTTGCTTCTTGTATGTGCGCTGACCCAGAGATCGAATCTGCAACCTTGGCATGTCCGGATGATGCTCTAACCAACAGAGCTATCTGGCCAGGGCAACCATGATATTTTATTAATACACTCAGGTTTTAAATCTAGAAAATAATTATAGACCAATTATTTTGGTTTACTGACCAATAAATTTTGGTTTCTGAAATTAACCTATAAGTAGAATGAATATAAATTGTTTCTTCATACATGGTCAGCGCTGAATATTTGATGTCAGAAAACCACCCACCCTAGTTGAGAGACCACAACATAAAGCTAGCAGTCATATCTGTGGCAGTAGCTAGCATGACAAAGGCAAACTGAGATAGAAGTAGAAAAATTAATCAAAATGCTATACATCAAGTTGGAAGTCTGGATATTACGGAAATGATAACCTAGAAGCAAATATCTAAGCAAAAATGCAGTTGCAGTCCGAGAAAGAGGTCAGAGCATGAAAATGAGGTCAGGAGCCTTGTCTGTCTTAAACCATCCCTATCCCTCGTTTTGAAATTAAGGAACATGTAAGTGGAAAAAAAAAATTAGTGACTGACCACAGTAAAAAATAATTAAAAGTACAGGAGAAGGGTTTCTGTAACTCATCTTAGGCTGCAGTTATTTTAATAGTAGTGTCTGTCTGGTTGTTGCTTTTCAGCTGCCTAATTAGACTTGAAATACTTATTGGTAGTTTATTTTTCCTCTTCAAAAACAAATGCCCAACATATCAACCTCAGTTTCCTTTAGCTCTATCACACATCCATTAGCCTATCTCGCTCACTCAGATGCTGCTTACAAGGGAAGTAGGAAGTAAGGTTTCAGGAAGCTTTTAAAGAAATGTTAAACTGACCTAAAGTTCTGCTTTACTTTGATGTAATTTTAAATTTACTACTCAATGAAATCTTAAGGGTCCCTTGTGGTACCGATCTCAGTGGAAATAATACCTCATTGTGCAAATCCACACGGTCATAGGAGAAGATAATTCTCAAATTCTTTCAAATGCAGTTAACTTCTTTTTATTTCACACTCCCTGAGTTAAAGTAATATTTCTACCCATGAAAGCCAAAACTTTATCCCCATTTGTGTGAGTGAGCCAAGCACATTACAGTTTTATAGACCACTGGTTATTATGGTGTACATGTCATGTAAAGAAGACTTTCAGCTTCACTGTGATAAGTCAAGGTTCACTTGGTTTCCAAGTGTCCTGTCGATTTTGGTTAAATATTGATAACTTTGCACAGCAAAGTGCAGAATGTTTATTTTGTGGGTAAGTAGCAGGCAACTAGTAGAAAAAAATTTTTTATATTCTGTGGAAGTGCACAAGTCAGATACTGTGTTGACATAAAATCCAATGTAATAGAAATTTGTAAAAGGGCACAAATGATAATATCCTACCAGTAAAGTCACAGGGTTAAATCAGAATTTCTGAACCCTAATAAATACATAAATAATATTGTACCTCAGAGTAAATGTCATAAGATACCTCTGAGACATGAAATACATTCAATATACATTAAGAAAATATAACTTACTTTTCTCCAAGAAATTTTGGAAAATCAAGGAAGACTACATATAGGATGGGACAAAAGTATGTTTACAGTTATGAGTACAGGAAACACAGAGTTTATTCTTGTATGATTCAGTCAGGAGTTGATGGCATAATATTGTTTTATTAGTTTATTTTATAGATAATGGCATTCTTAATTGTTATTGAGAACCTGCATTCCTATGCTAACTTATGATTCATCTTTAGATATATCTTTTCTAGTTAAATCCATTTTATTGTTGTTTCCTAAACTGATTTTTCTCTAAACTAGTACCTATATATGTTTAGGAAAAAGAAGTTTTCTTATTTTTTCAGGAAGTAAGTTATAAATATGTCATTTCTGTAACTTTTTTGTAGTTTCAACTGAAAATGATCCTCACTCATAATAATTATTGTATCATTTTCCATATGAACCTACTTTTGTGCCACCCTGTATACTATTATCATTTTAAACTCTCAGAATGCACAGAGATAATATTAGGTTTTTAAAAAATTCAGTGCCATAAATGCGTATTAATAAGGTATTTGTGTTTCTTCAAACTTGAAGTACTTTACATTTAAGAAAATTATTTTGCATCATTACCGTATAAAATTATATGCCATTTTCTTCTGAATTTAATGTTTTAAATTTTTCAGCAGATAGTTAATTAACATTATTCGAAGTAAAACTGTAAAATATTTGAAGTAAAATTACATTTTATGTAATAGCATAGAAAATAATTTTTGAAAGAACCATAGCAGAGAATTTAGAACAAGAGTAATTTTGTTGTGTCATTTTATTTTTCTTTTAGAAAATATCATTGAGCCAAAGTTTTTTATAACATTGCTGTACAATGGCAGTGAACTAGGCTGACCTAAGCATTGTAGAAATATGTCAGTTTGGAGAACAAAACATAAATTACCTAATTATTTAACAGAGATTGTAATAACAGTGCATTGGTTCTCTTTTGTATCCAACATCATATCCTCTAGGCCTATTTTATAGCAGCCAGTGCTGCAGTGCTTCATTCTACACAGACTTTAAACAGTAGCTTTGTGTCTGTGTCACCTCATTGTTTTGCAGCCACAACCTGCTTATCTTCTCTCTTCTCAGGCACACAAACACATCTGCTATTCACATATGCTGAACTCAAAAGTAAGGGAGACTTAAGGCATAATGAGCAACATTAGGTTAACTCTTGGTCGATAGGAGATGGAAGGTGATAAATATGTCCCTCCTTCTCCATCCCCCACCCTGTTCCTCTCTTGTTCTCTAGGATAACATTTACAAATAAATTACACACAAATCTTTGTTGTAGGGGCTGTTCTAAGGTAAAACCCAGGGTAGGATAATAAGCACCATAAATACCTTTAATTAGCAGATTCTAAGGATGGGGTTGTGGAGCTAAATTACTCACCATTCAAACAGCAATAATTATTCTTGGCAGAAGTGATGATTCCTGGCATGCATTAATATGGCATAATTATGCATATTTTCACTTGTGGTTGATTGGGATGGGTACAGGTGAAAGGTGAAGTGTTGCCTTTAGCAATGGCTGTGGTACTTCATCGATATGGATGAGAGACTAAGTATAAATACTGTAGGATAGTTTGACTTTTGCTAACTGAATTGAAAGTCTTTAAAAAGGAGAATAAGTACTTGGTGCCCTAATATTATTAAATGCATCATCATTTGGAAATGACCTATTAAAATGTTGTACTGATACAGTACTGAAATAACTTTACTGAAAACTCAGCTAAAAGCCAATGTGAGGACAACATTTTGTGGACTCAAGAGCTGCTGTTCAGGAATGGAGAATAAATACAGAATGAATGTCAGTGTCAGATATTATGACTGAAGCATGAAGCTGAAGAAGCGAAACTTAAGAGGAGACTAGTGAGTGAGTCGAGGGACAGGTGATTCAGGGTTCTAAGACAAGGAATATATATATAATTTATAAATATTATACACACACATACACACATGCACACTTTTGAAACAAATAGTGCATTTGCACCCAGCTATGTACTCAGGTATTGGTAAGAAAAAACCAGACAAACAAAAACCCAGGAATGTAGGAGTTTATGAAACCAGTGAAATAAAATATTTTTAAAAGTATGGGTTTATTAAGGTAAGGGATAAATTGTTTCAATCTATGGGCTTATTGAGAGAAGTTTACATGCTATGGGAAGAAGCCTGAATGAAATAGCATCAAGAAATAGTCATTTGTTCACTCAAGAAAAATTTACGCAGCCCTTTTCTAAGTCCCTGGGAAACATCAGCTAACAAAACCAATAAAGAGTCTTTCTCCCTTCATGAAGACACATAAAAATAAACATATTAAATAAATTAGTTATCTGGTATGTTAGGAAGTGATATGTGCAATGGAAAGAAAATAATGGGTTTAGGTAGCAGGGCCAGGAGGTTTGGGGACAGAGTAGCCAGGCTGCTATTTTAAAGTGGCGGTAAAGACAAGAATCATTGAGAAGATGGCATTTGAGCAGAGACTCAAATGAAGAAAATCACTGAAGGGAAAGAAAACAAAGTTAGTCATTTTTTAAAATGGGGACAAAGCTCCAACTAAAGAGAAGAGCCAGGGAAAAACCCTAAAGATGGGAGAGCATGTGTTGTGATCTACATGCATCAGGGAGACCATGTGGCTACATGGATCAAGGGAAGAAATAGTAGAAAGAGATGAAGACAAAGAATAGAAAATAACTCTAATGGATACAGCATGCAAAAGCAGATGGACATATAGGAAGAGATAAAAATTCTAAGAAAGAACCAAAAAAAAAAGTGCTAGAGATAAAAAATTCTGTATAAGAAATAAAGAATAATTTTGATGTACTTACCAATAAATAGACCTGACTGAGGAAAGAATCTCTGAGTTTAAGGATACCTGAATAGAATCTTCCAAAACTAAAAGACAAAGAGAACAAAGACTGACAAAAACAAAGAAAAAATCAAACAAAATATCAAAGGACTGTGGGACTACAAAACATATGTAAAGACTCCAAAGTAAAGTTTTCAGGGAGAAAGAAAGGCATTACATCACAATAAGGAGGCCAATTCTCCAACATGGGTTAACAATTCTTAACGTATATGTTTCTGACAACGCAACATTCAACTATGAGAAAAAAAACTGATGAACTTCAGGAGGAATAGATGAATTCAGTGTTATAAATGGAGAATTCAACATTCCTTTCTCTGGAATGGGAGAATTCAACAGAGAGAAAATCAGAAAATGTATGGTTGAAATCACCAATGTCATCATTAAGTGGATGCAACTGACATCCATTGACTAATCCATCCAAAAACAGAAGAATACTAATTTTTCTCAAGCTTACATGAAATATTTACCAATATAGACCACAGTGGGGGTAATAATACATACCTTAACAAATTTTGAAGACTAGAAATCATACAATGTCTCCTATCAGGCCACTATGGAGTTAAAATAGTATTCAATAACAGAAAGATAACTAGAAAATTTATAAATATATGGAGATTAAACAATACACTTCTAAATAAAGATCTAAAATCAATAATATTGTTTTCTTCTTAGGAAAACAACACTTTTAATAAAGAATATATCAAGCCCAAAATAAGCAGAATAAAAAGAAGACAATAAATAATGAGAATTATAGTAGAAATTAATGAAATTAAAATTGAAAACAGAAAATGAATAGAGAAAAATCAATAAAGTCAAAAGCTTGTTTTTCAAAAATGTGAATAGAATGAACAAGTCTCTAGCCAAGCTAACTAAGAAAAAAAGAGGACATAAATTACTAATACCAGAAAAGAATGAGGGGACATCACTATAGACACTATAGTGGAAATTTATAAAGAATAAAAAAGAAATACTATAAATAACTCTATGCCCCAAATTTTAATAATGTAGGTGAAATAGACCAATTCTTTGAAAGAAACAATCTACTAAAAGTCACACAATAAAAAGAAATACACATTTTGTGTAGGCCTACATTTATTGAAGAAAGTAAATCAATAATTAATATTTCAAAACAAAAAGCACTAGGCCCAGATGGGTTCATTTAGGAGTGATACAAAACATTAAAGCAAGAAGCTATCAATTTCCTACAAGCCATGCAGGGTATAAAAACAGAGAAAATAAATACCAATTCAGTCTATGAGATAAGCATTAGGCTAATACCAACACCAGGCAAAGACATTAGAATAATAATAAAAAAAGACCAATATCTCTCATGAAAAGAGAAGCAAAAATCCAAAACAACATATTAGAAAGTCAAATCCAAATAGTATAAGCAACAGTATATACCACCTTCAAGTATAATTTATATCAGGTGTAAAAAGATGGTACAATGCTAAAAAATCCATGTAGACCATCATTTCAACAGGCTAAAACAATCCATATGATTATATCAATAGATGCAGAAAAGCATCTGACAAAATGAAAAACCCACTCATGACTAAAAATTTCAACAAAGTATGCATAGTGGGTTATTTTCTTGACTTGATAAAAAATATCTACAAAAAAACTACAATTCAAATCATACTTAATAATGAAAACTAGCAACTTTCCCAGTAAGATCAGGCACAAGGGAAAAATGACCCCTTTTATCACCTTTTTAAGATCATTTTTGCAGTCCTTGCAAGAATATATATACACACACATGCACACACATACACACATATATACACACATATGTATATGTCTGTATATATGTATACATATATGTATATACAGACATATATAGGCATGCACACACACACACACATATATATATATATATATATATATATATATATATATATATACACACACACTCACACACACAGATTGAGATGGAAAAAAAATAAAACTTTCTTCACAGATGACACAATCATCTATGTGGAAAAGTAAAAACTTTGGGTACTATTAAGCAATATTTCAAATTTACTGGATGTAAGGTTAACATGAAAATGTCAATCATTTTTCTGTACACCAGCAATGAACGATTAGAATCTGAAACTGAAAACATAATACTGTATCTTAACAACCCCAAAAGTGAAACAGGTATAAATCTAAAAAAATTGTATAAGATCCGTGAAGAAATTTACAAAACTCTGATGGATAAATCAAAGACCTAAATACATGGAGAGTTATTCCATGATCATGGATGGGAAATACTCACTGTTGCCAAGATGCCACTTCTTTCTGATTTGCTCTAAGATTCAATGCAATAACAATTAAAATATTAGCAACTTATTTCATGGGTATTCACAAGTTGATTCTGAAGTTTACTTGAAGGGGCAAAAGACCCAGAATAGCCAATATGATGTTGAAAGAGATGATCAAAGTTGGAGGAATTCCTGGTGAGTGAAAATACTCTGTATGTTATTATAATGATAGATATATGTCATTATACATTTGTCTATACTAGCAGTATTATATTTTGAATTTTGTCAATAAAAATATTTTCTCTCCTGCTTGATAAGTAACTACATACTGTCTTTGTTTTTGCTTCTTGTCCTTAAAAGTCTAAATTATTTATAAAATATATTTTAGTATATATAAAATATGTTTAGTATAGTAAATTTGCTAGTGAATATGTTACAAAATTAGTAAATATACCAGGAAAATACTTTTGAACTATCTAAAATATCTGCTCATTCAGAGAAAATATTTGTCTTTCCCTTAGAATACTATTGAATAAATCCAGCTAAGACAAAGGTGTTTTACACCTGAGGGTTTGCAGTGGAATTGAGAAGAAATGGAAAAATTCTAGATGCACTTTAAGGTAATGAGACTAAAAGCTATGATATATTTATACAATGGAATACTTCTCAGCTATGAAAAAGAAGAAAATTTTACTCTTTGTGACAGTAGGAATACTTGGAGATCATTATGCTCAGTGAAATGAGCCAGTCAGAGAAAGGCAAATACCATATGATTTCACTCCTGTAGAATCTATTGAACAAACTGAACTAACAAGGAAGATAGAGACAGACTAATAGATAGAGAACAGGCTGACAGCTCCAGTGGTGGGGGCACAGGGGTTGAGTGTAGAGGGATTGAGCAAAAGAGAAAAAGAACTCATGGATGTGGACAACAATGTGGTGATTGCTGGCAGGAGGGTGTGGGTAGAAGTGGAAGAGTATATAGGGGACATAAATGGTAATGGAAAGATACAATAAAAAATAAAGGTAATGAGACTAGAATTTGCTGATAGATTAGATATGGAGTTGAGACAGGGGACAAGAATTGTATTAAAATTTTAGCTTGAACCAATGGAGAAAGGAGTTATCTAAAAATGTGGAAAGCTGTAATGGGGCAAACTTGAAAATTAAGATCACTAACTCATGTTTCAAATGTTAGACTTAAGTGTTCTGTTAAATATGCAAATGGAAATTGTGAATAGGCAGCTTTACACACACACACACACACACATACACACACACACGGGTCTGGAGCTGATGAAAGTACATAGAAGGTGAGGATATGGATGAACTGAATATAAATGCCTTTTTAAAAAGAACCACAGCTTTGAAAACAAGAAGGCAATTGAGGATGTGAATAAATAGGAATGAAAAGTTTGAAAAATTATTTGTAGTATTTTTTATTTTAAACAGACTTTTGAGATTTAGGAAACCACGTTAGCAAAGAGAGCAATGATAAATAATCAAAGTTATATTAATATTCTTAATAAGCATGACTCATGGGCAGTGATATAAATACAACTTTATTTTAGCCTCCCACTGTCTCCTTAAACCATTCAGTGAGGTATTTTTTTTTCTGCCCTTCAATAAAAGTTAACCAAGTTTTATTACTTCCAATCATTCTTAAGACATGAAATCTTTTAAAATTTCAAACACAGTTCGAACCCAGTATTTAAAATTCCAATCACAGGAACTTGTGAAGTTAATTTAATACCAAGTATTTTCCCCTCCCTCACCTGGAGTCCTTTAAAATTTAGTCTAGGAAGGAAAGTCAAACAAGGGCTAGAAGTTCTTATGTGAAGTTTACACAATAACATCTTTTTCACTGGACATGGTTGTACTTATAACTAAGGGTTTTTTCTTATGTAATCATTATCCCAAGATGCTGGGTATGGCTCTGTTTAGAGAGCAGATTCAGTCACTCCCTGGTATTTTGTCTCACCAGATAGCCATAGTTGGAGTTCTGTTGCTGTTTCCCACATAGTTCTTTAGTGCTAGATGTAAATTGTCCTCAGATAGGGATATTTACTATGTGTTCCAAAGCTGATTCATAAAACACATACCTGGCCTTTGCTGGTGTGGCATACTTGGTGGGAGCATTGTCCCATAAACTGAAAAGGTAAAGGGTTCAATTCCCAGTAGAGGCACATCCCTAGGTTGTGGGCTACGTCCCCAGTTAAGGTGGGTATGAGAGGCAACCAATCGATGTTTCTCTCTCACGTCAATGTTTCTCTCCCTTTTTCTCTCTTCCTGTCTCTCTAAAATTAATAAACATGTCCTTGGGCGAGGATAAGAAAAAGAAAAAAAAGTCATGCCCCTTAAAAATTTTTCAAGAGAAAGCAATATTATGCCCCAGACATAGTAGAGACCTTCCTTTGCTAGGTTACCCAAGTATTTACTCTACCTATGCTACCTAGGTTCTCGAGACTTCCTGAGATGAACCAAATCTCAGCCCTTTGAGTAAAAACCCAGCCTTTTGTGGTCTGCCAAGCACTAGCAGTTATATTTCAAACTGTTTCTTATATTGAAGTATTTTTCCTTTTCCCTTGGTAGAATGGCATTAATAAATCTCCCAAAGCTCCTTTTCCCTCACAGTTCTTGATTTGGGCAAAGTGTTCAATAATTTTGATACTTGTACTACATATTTTTACCTTCAGGTCTATTATCTATATCAAAATGTCATATCTATTAAATTCAGATAACTCGAATTAAACCTTCTCATTTAACATTCTGCTACATGTAAATTTACTGAGAAGAAGATAAGACTGAAAGTGTTATAAAAAATAATCCAGTATAAATTGATAAGGCAGTCAGCCAGATGTTTTTAATCAGAAATCTCCAAAGCTTGAGCTGAGTTTTGTTAAAAACATGGTCTCAGAGGAATTTATAAAACCTATTCTTAATTGCATGTTTTAGGGAATATTCCATCCCACAGACCATGATTTATTGGACATGAATTGATCATTTGCAATTCAGTTAGGTGATTTTGGTTTGCAAATCACAATGAGTAACCCCAGGACACAGTAGATCTTCTACTAACCAGACATAGGTCAAGACTCCATTTTTTACCTGGGCCCCTGTACTTTCTTTTCTTTTAAATAATAAATAAATCAGGGTTCAGGAGAACATTCTATGATTCTATATTTTGAATATCAGAAAATAAGTTAGATAAAACAGGAAGATATCAGACTTTTGGAGAGCCACCTTTCTGTTAGCCAAAACACTTCTAAATAATACAAAGTAACAAATGTTTCACCCATATTTGAGTAGTATATCTTCAAAATAAATTAAATCCATATAGCACATATAATTGTTGGGATTTGTTGTGAGAGGGACTGGCTTCAATGTTACAAGAATAAGGGAGGAAAAAAATATGTTCAAACACTGAATTTTGTGAACTTTACAGGTTTTGTGTCTATCAGATTAAAGCGTTCTCACACGAGGAGTTTCCTGAGTACCATCTTGAAGGCCAATAGTAATGAAGTTGTATGACTCAAAGCATGCACAGTAAATAACTGTGCCTGAAGAGAGTGGTAAGAAATGAAGTTGAAATGGTAATCAGGAACTGGGCAATGAAGGGGCTTACATGGCATCCTAAAGAGTCTTAGGATGTAGTAAAGACAGTGGGGGATAAATAAGCAATCTTCATCAAAGTGAAAATTCATGCCGGTGGTATATATGTGAAGGATTTATGGTAAAGAACGAACCAGAGGTAAGCCCTGGTCAGGTTGCTCACTTGGTTCAAGTGTTGACCATGCACCAGAAGGTTGTGGGTTCAATTCCTGCTCAGGACACATACTGGGCTCATATGGGAGGCAACAGGTCAATGTTTCTTTCTCATATTGATCTCTCTCTCTCTCTCTCTCTCTCTCTCTCTCTCTCTCTCTGTCTGCCTTTCAAATCAATAAAGAGCATATCCTCAGGTGGTGAGAATTAAAAAAAATAAATAGCAAGATGAGAAAACAGAGGCCAGGAGTAAGAATTCAACTAAGGATGCTATTACAGTAGTCCAACTTGCAGATAAGATAGATATAGATATATATATATATATATATATATATATGCATTAAGACAAGCAACCATCTAAAATGTTTAAATGTTAAATGTTTTCTGGTTTGATTATAAATAAATTGTAGTTGTATTATCTTCTTTTGAATATTTGGATGCATTTTCATTTCCATCTCTCTGTAGTATAGATATACCTTGGAGATATTGTGAGTTCAGTTCAAGGCTACTGTGATAAACTAAATATTGTGAGAAAGCAAGTCACATAAATTTTGATATTTTCCCATGTGTATCAGAGTTATGTTTAGCCCTGACTGGTGTGGCCCAGTTGATTGGGTGTTGCCCTGCAAAGTGAAAAGCCACAGGTTCAGTTCCTGGTTAGGGCACATGCCTAGTTTGCAGGTTCAGTCCCTGGTTGGGGTGCATACAAGAGGAAACCAATCAATATTTCTATCTTGCATCAGTGTTTCTCTCCTTCTCTTTCCCTCCCCCCAAATCATCTCCTCTCTCTAAAAAATAAATTAATAAAATATTTTAAAAGTTATGTTTATATTATGAAGTAGTCTAATAAATGTGCAATAGCATTAGGTCTAAAAAATAAACTGTACATACCTTAATTTAAAAATCTTTTATTGCTACAAAATGCTATTGCCTGAACCTTCAGTGAATGTTAATTTATTTTCTGGTGTAGCCTCTTTCCTCAATGCTGATGGCTGCTGACTGATCAGGGTGGTGTTTGCTGAAGACTGATCAGGGTGGTGTTTGCTGAAGGTTGGAGTGTCTGGGCAATTTTTAAAAATAAGACAACGGTAAAGTTTTCTGCACTGATTGGCTCTTCCATTCACAAACGACTTCTCTGTAGCATGCAGTGCCATGTGATAGCATTTTACCTACAGTAAAACTTCTTTTAAAACTGAAGTCACTCCTCTCAAACCCAGCTGAGGCTTTATCAACTAATTTTATGTACTATTCTAAATCCTTTATTGTAATTTTAACAATCCTCACAGCATCTTTTTTTATTTGAAATTATTAATAACTTTATTTTTATTTTTATGTTTTACTGTTCCAGGTATTTCCCCCTTCTTCCCCTCTGCCCAGGCCCCCACCCCAACATCCATAGTCAATCCCCAGCCCGTTGTCCATATCCATGGGTCCTTTATATATGTTCCTTGACTAATCCTTTCATCTTTACCAGGAGTAGATTCCATTTTAAGAAACCATTTCTTTGCTCATTTATAAGAAGCAACTCCTCATCTATTAAAGTTTATCATGACATTCCAACAATTCAGTCACATCTTCAGGCTTCATTTCTAATTTTAGATCTCTCGCTGTTTCCACCACATCTGCAGTTACCTCCTTCACTGAAGTCCTGAACCCCTGAAAGTCATCCATAAAGATTGGAGTGAAGTTCTTCTAAACTCTTGTTAACATTGATATTTGGACCTCTTCCCATGAATCATGAATGTTCTTAATGGCATCTAGAATGGTGAATCCTTTCTAAAAGGTTTCCAACTTACTTTGCCCAGATCCATCATTGGAATCACTAAATATGGCAACTCTAACCTTACAAAATGTATTTCTTAAATAATAAGACTTGAAAGTTAAAATTACTCTTTGATCCATGGGCTGAAGAATGACTGATGTGTTAACAGGATGACAACAACATCAGCAGTTGATGCTTCTCTTTGTGCTTTTAGGTTAGGGAGACAGCTTCTTTCCTTAAACCTTATGGACTAACCTCTCTGCTGGCTCCCAGGTTTTCTTCTGATGCTTCCTCATCTGCCTCAGCCTTCATACTGAAGAGAATTAGGGCCTTTCTCAGTTAACCTTTATATTCAGGAAATGTTGTGGCTGCTTTCATCTTCCAGAGCAGTAAAACTTTCTCCACGTCAGCAGTAAATCTGTCTCACTTTCTTTTCTCCTTTTTTTTTTTTGTAGCTTTTTAAAAATTATTTATGCTATTACAGTTGCCCAGTTTTCCCCCTCCCTGACCCCCAAACCTCTCTACCCACAGTGTTCCCACCCCACTGTCCATGTCCAGGGTGATACATGTACGTTCTTTGTCTCATCCCTTCACCTTTTTTCAACCAGTACCAACCTCCACCCTCTCCTCTTACAGCTGTTAGTTTGTTCCTTGTTTTTGTGCCTCTGATTCTATTTTGCTGCTAGTTTATTTTGTTATTAGATTCCAGTTATAAGTGAGATCATGTGGTAGTTGTCTTTCATTGCCTGGCTTATTTCACTTGTTTCACTTTCTTATCATTCATGTGTTCTTTTGATTGTCACTTTTAATTTCCTTTGAGAACTTTTCTTACATGAACAACCTAACTATTTTGTACAAGAGGTCTAGCTTTTGTCCTAAGTTTCTGACATATGTTACTCAATAAACTTAAATCATTTCTAGCTTTTGATTTATTGTGAGAGATTTTATTTATTTATTATTTATTTATTTATGTTTTAGATTTGTGAGTCTTTCACTTGATTACTTAGAGACCATTGTAGGGTTATGAATTGGCCTAATTTCAATTTTCTTTTGTCTCAGGGAGTAGGGAGGCTGAGGATAGAAAGAGATGGGAGAATGGCCAGTTGGAGCTGCCTGAAGATGAACAACATTTATTGATCGTTTGCCATCCGATATGGGGATGGATGGTTTGTGGCTACGTATTTACATGCAGGTGATTTACTGGGCACTGTGCTTAGGAAAGACACCTGTAAGGAAGTGAGGAAAGTAGGACTGAGCACAAGAGAAGGTTGGGTAGAGATACAGTTACAACAGAGCCTTCAGACCATTTTGGGGGATGTTATCTGGATCTGGGATGTCCCTTCAGATTGGTCCTGAATGGGGACAAGATGACTAAATATTTGAACAACCATTTAAAATGGCTTTTATATGCAGGGTGCTTCTGACAAAGGGCATAACTTTGGGTGTGACAATATTTAACACTCAAGGGCAATTTCCAGGAAGGAATTCAACTCTAAGCATTCAGCAGCCATAACTTCATACAGCTAACAGAATGTGTGCCTTGGTTCTGAAGTGGAATATGGATTGCAAATCTTAGCATTTACCACCAAGGACAGTTATTTAAAGAGTAATAAGCCTGGGTTGATAATATGTTTTTAGGATTTATTGAATCAATATTCAGGAAGATAGCTTATTGTGCTATTAAAAGCATAGGATCAAGAACAACAAAATAGTCATTTGACCTTAAACAAATAATTTAATTTCTCATCTATAAAACAGTGACAATTGGAGTACAATTGCCCCTCAGTGTCTGCAGTGAATTGGTTCTGGGACTCCCCAGGAATATCAAAATCTTTGGTCATTCAAATCCCTTATATAAAATGGCATAGTATTTGTGTATAGGCTATGCACAGTCTCTCATATACATTAAATCATCCCTAGATTACTTATGATATTTAATACAATGTAAATTTAATGTCAGTGTTATACTGTATTGTTTAGGGATAATGACATGAAAAAAAGTCTTAACATGTTTAGCACAGAGGCAACCACTCTAGGCCTAACTACACAGTACATGGTGGCAACAATTAACGTTTCTCTTCTGAATATTTTTGATCTGCAGTTGGTTGAATTCCTAGATGTAGAACCCATGGGGAGTGGAGGGTCAATGGTAGTTATAAAAAAGGATGGTTATATGGATTATCTAAATGATGCCAGGAGTGGTTAATAATGCGCTTGGTATGTAGCTTAGTATATGGTAAATATTTAATAAATGATATCTATTAAATATTTTAGGTTTCTTATTATGTGCAAATACTATCAAAATAAGGATTTTACCCAGCTTTTTGCTATTATTCTAGTGTTTTGAAATGATGACATATTAAACACACACAAACACACACACACACACAAAAGCAAATAGCAAACAAATTAACAAACAAAAACTCCATGAATCTCCTAACCTAGAGTGCTACCAAGATCTTTGTATTTTCACCCCTGACTAGCATACTACTCTTTTCCAGGATGATGTTCAAGTATGAAATGTTTAGTTAAAGCATTGAGATGCACAGTTAGGTTTTACTTGAACCACAGGTTATAATAATTGGGTATTTCATCCAAAGGACATCATGTCAGCCTATGAAAGCAGTGGAGCAATTTCTAAGGCAGGGTAACAAAAAGCTTCTGGAAAAGATAGAGCTGGAAAAACTAGAAGGGCCTGGAATCAAATATCCTTAAAAAAAAAGAAGACCAGTGAATAATAAAAGGATAAGAAGTGAAGTGGGAAAGAGAAGAAGCAGGAAAAGAGGAGATGAGAGAACAGAGGAAGGGAGGAAGGAAGGAAGGAAAGGAGGGGGGAAGGTAAGGTGGGAGGGAGGGAGGGAAGGAGCAAGGAAGGAAAAAACAAAGTGAGGATATTAGTGGACTGAGCTGTAGAGGAGGAATGGTTGTCTGTTTTCTAAATACTAAGTCACACAGGGTTTTTGAATCTATTTTTATGTGAACATTCTAATATTTACCTCTGAAGAAATTGAGAATGCCCACCTTACATTACACTGAAATATTTCCTCTGCTACATTTTATTTTTCTAATTCTATGTTCTTTATTTTGTTTGAGAAAGACAAGGGGAGGAAGGAAAATAGGGAGAGGAAAGGAAAGAAGGACAGCTTCTCTATTTTTAGTATCACTGGCAATGATTGTCTAATAACTAGTGGTATTGTTATAGACACAGAATCACTATTTCCTCAGTTGTTGGCAAGAGGAGGTGGATCTTTGAGTCCCGCAGTGAAGAAGTCTATTACTGCCATCTTCTTCAGATGAGCGCCCTATTTGGCAAATGTTCTGCGTGACTGCTACTGAGCTTCCATCTGTCATAGCTCAGTGCAACATCTAGGACAGGCCATTCAAAAGGGCAATTACTGCCCTGTCTAGTGGACTTAAAAATTTAAAAAAAAGTAGATAACATCGTGGGTGTTTACATTAAATAAAAACAGAGTCTCATTTATTGAACATGTCTTATCAGCCAAGTAGTCTACATATGTTTCCCTTTTAATTAATGCAATATTCCTATCCTAGAGCCGTTATTCAATAGAGGAAACCAAAGTCATGCATTAATGAACCTTAATACAGAATTCAAATCCAAATCTATTCTATTTAAAAACTTCACTATTTGTCTTGGCCATTATTTTTTAAATACTTAGGACTTAATGTAATTTTAACAATCTAAGAAAATCTTCATTTCAAAATATCCATCCCTCATAACATGTGTCTTCTTTGAAACCATGCCTTGATACTATGTTCCCTCTTGAACCCCTTGTAGACTGTTTCACTTGGTGCTTAAATGATCTGATTTTAATAATAAAATTAGATTGCCTCTAGCTGGTTTTCTTCCTGCTTTCTTTTTTTCTTATTATTTCATTTAAGAAAATGCATAAAATTACACCTCTTGAAAGCCTCCAGGACAGAACTCAGTTCTATCCTTCTAACTTATCTCATTATAAATCAGCATCCTACTCCTGTACCCACCCGCATGGATATATCCACTTAAATACATTAGCAATGGCCAGTTGTCCTCCTCCTTCATGTTGTATGCACTTCATGGAGTACTGGTTTTCTCTTATTTTTTCCTTCCTTGCCTTTCCCCACAAAATGTACTTTCTGTGCCTATCTGATGGATTATTACTTATCATTCAAGAATCATGAGGAATATTCTCTTTTCATCCTCTTTTAATCCCAACACACCAGTTGGCTTTATTATTTTTGCTATGTTTCTTATTATCCCAAGTATATCCTTATAAAAGGATATATTTGTTTTATATCTCTCTCCTATTAGTCTAAAATCCTTGAGAGCAACTACTGCGTGTCAGAGTTATCGTTGCAGTCCTGCAGCCTACGTATGCACACATTAAACAAAAGTCTCTCAGTTGCAATTGTGTAAATAAAGGGAGTAATTCATTTCCAACATTTGAAACACTACTTTGAAAAGTTGTATACTATGTTTACTCATAAATTAGATCACAAGGCTTATTAACAAATTTTATATTCTTAAAGTAATAAAAGTTATTGGAGAAATAAAATAAAAATATTTCATGTTGTATATTTTTGTATTATATGTGTATTTTTAAATGTATAGCTCTGCTTTTCTAAAAATTATAAACTGATGTTTAGCATAACATTACAAGCTCTTTCATGGATATCTACAATTGTCAAAACACTTTTTAAAACTTAAATGTCTGTAAAACAGAACACCTGAATTTATGATCTGTTTTTAAAAGCTGTTTTTTTTCCTGTCATTGTATTTGCTTCCTGAAATCTCAAAGTGGACTGTGTCATTATTTTTACATAAATTATTTCATCAGTGAAGTGTTTGCAAGTGAAATGCAGAACTGATAAATGATGCAGAGTGCAGACTTGTTGAACATAAATAAAAAAACATAAAACTTGTGAAAATGGTTTTGTAGGGAAAATTGAGTCCATATTACATTTTACCCAAAGCTTTATTTAGCAAGACTTCTTTTTATTACCATGCAATTCACCAGGCATGAGTAATTTCCACATCAATTCTTTTATCCACTGGCAACGTAAACACTCACACTTTCCGAAATAAAGGACTTGGACTGTTATAGTTGCTCTGTTCAAGCAGCTATCTTTAAGGTTGTGTCAGCACTTCCATTACATATCCAGTTTCTTGAAGTTTATAACTTGCAGTAAAAACTAACCCTTGGGTTGAATCTTTACTTACAGAGGTATTTTTCAGTGCAACTTATGGAGATATAGCTGCAAGACACCCCATTTCTGTTAATAGAAGTCAGGTCATGAATCCCTTCCTGGCACGTTGAACAGATTTATCCTGTAACTTTCCTACTGGGATAAAATTATTTTTTATCAAACTAGGAGAAATATTTTGGTTTGATTTCAGGAAAGTTATAAAGTGCAAAACCTGTCCCATGCAGGTATGAATTTTCAATAGCTTTTCTATACTTATGGCATAACACGCCTCCACTCCCCCAAAGTGACCTTGGCAAAGTATAAAATAGATCTACTCAGGTATAATTTAAAATAAGCTCATATATTCTTTCTCTGAAATGAGTTATTATTTTTTTTTCCTTGAGCATGTCACTTAAAAGTAGAAAACATTTAAATATATTTCATAAAATAAAGTAAAATTAGTAATGGGTTATGAATACATCACAGTTCTACCTCTTGTATACACATGGGCTTCATTTGTTATTTACTGGTAATTATGTTTAATAAATAAATATAATAAATAGTAAAAATCCTGATATTTTATGAAAACATATCACAAAGCACATTACTAAAGAAATTAGACAAATTTTATCATTTATATAAGCAAAATTATACCAAGTAAAAATTGCTAAAATATAGTTTAGTCCCTTTTTTACATTTTTAACACACAAATTTAGGTGTCTTTATTCAGTCCATAAACCTCACAATTTCAATGAAATTCAGATAGCACATGTTCTAAAAAACTAAAAGGGAGTTAAGAACCATTAAATCAATGATCTTGGAGTTAGGCTATAGGAACATATTGTAATGGGCCAAACCTCCATTAGTTCTAACATCAACCATAAACACTGAAAAAACATAGTATAACTGTCAAATAATTCATAATAAAAATAATACAGTAAATAAACCGAATATGAGTGAAATTGAAGCATATATTTAGTGTTCTATAAAAATACATAATAAGCATGCTTAATATAAATTTCAGTATTGTACTTCACCAATATTTTGTATTCAATTAACCTGTCTAAAGAAATTAAATGGTCTCTAGCTAGTTGTAGTTTAAGTTATCACTATCAAAACTCTATGACCTGGCCTTTTATAATCTAAACATTAGAAATGCAGAGTCTATTTGGAAATTTTGCTTTGGGATTTGTTACCATTTTGTTATAGCATGCAAACTCAGATGTGCACACATACGTATTTTAGTTGTGTGTATACTAATCTACCTTGACTTTGTGTTGTCAACATTCACTGACACCGATATACAACTCTGAAGAACGCTATAATACCAAATCTATGTTTAGTTAAAAAACAAACAAACAAACAAAAAAACAACTGTAGTACCAAATCATGTTTATTTTAAAAGTGTTATAGTGATTTCATCATAACTAGATTTATTAACCCACCACTCCTAATATCAGTCTCTCTGCCCCCACATCTTGGTCTCTATTGTGTATTCTGGAACTTTGTATCATTGGAAAAAATCTCAATCTTCCTCTTCCTGCTTGCTCTGTTCTTTTCTTTTTGTACTTCATCACTCAAAGAAACATTATAAATTAACTTGTTTTATTTAACCAAGTTCCGAATCAACTCAGAATAAGAAGGAGTAAATACATGAAGATCTTCATCATCTGATAAATAGTAGAAAACCTGACATATTTGTAGGCAAGTGGATTAAAAATACTGAACCTTAGAATTAGAAAGCTGAATCTACACTAGTAGTTTTGAAACACTTAAGTTCATGACATGTGCTTTTTCAGAAATGTCAGCTTCCCTGCAAAAAAGGGAGAGGAAGAGTAAAGGGAGTAGCAAACATTTCCTTCTTGCCTAAATTTGCCATAGTTACAGTAAATACCTGGGACAGAGTATGTGAACAAGCAGCCAGTGACCAGGAGTGTCATACCACTAGTTATCACTCTTCATTGAAGAAAACATTAGAATGCAACAGAAACAACTGCTAATATCCATGGCCTGTGAATAAAATTCCTCCATTACAAAAGGATTCAACTACCTGGTTCCTTTTCCCCATAATCATAATGTGCTGAATGAAATCACAAAACTTTTCATTAATGTCTCTATTTGTTCTGCCTATAAAATGAAATGGCTGCATATAACACTGCCTGGAAATCCTAGATAATTCACTGCTTCCTAGTCCATTCATTCTCCTATTTTCCAAGAACATAGTCTCTCCTTTCTCCCAAACTTCATCTTGACTCCCACTCACAGACTATTAAATCAAATTTCTCACCGAGAACATATAAATCATCAGAAGCAAATATCTTATCTTCCTACCACTACATCCCAATGAATTCCATCTTGCCAGTTGCAATGATGTGTTCATTATCTTCATTTCATTTAAGTGCTTGGAAGCATTTGACATGGTTTATTATCCCATTCTCCTTTAAATGCATTTTTCATGTCACTTCAGGCACACTATATACTCTGGGTTTTCCCTACCTCACTGGTTTTACCTTCTCAATTTTCGCCACTAGATTTCCCTCCCGTTGTATACCTACAAGTGCTCCCATAATTTTAAACAAAGATTTTAATCTCCTTTCAGTATTCTCTAGCATTTTAGGTAAACTTACCCCCTCTCAGATTTTTAAATATCTCCTGTTTACTAAAATGTCCCACTTTAATTGTTTAACATGTTTTTCCAAAGTGCCACCATTATATTTAAAAGTACCTATGCAATATCTATTTAATTAGCTATCTAAATGACATATTGAATGTAATATGTATAGAAACCAATTTTTCACTCCCTAACTGAAACAAACATCCTTTTTACCCCAGCTTTCCTGATTATGGTGAAGACAACAGCATTCCCCTCACAGTTAGCTTGGGTTTTCCTCATTTCTTGTTCCTCACAAGCAGACCATCAGCAAATTTTATTCGGTCTATGCTTGGCATGTCTTCCTGAATCCGAGACATTCTCATAGCCCTGCTCCTGCTTGTAACCCAGCAGTGGCATTTCACCAGGCAAAGACATGGGATCAAGTCTTCTGTTTTCAGTTTGGTGCTGCAGGATTCAAATTGAGCTTTGCACAAACAAACTTAAAATTTGTACTATGCCTGTTAATTTATTACAACTATTTTAACATGAAGTATTTGAAAATTCTATTTTCAATTATTTATTGGTATTAAAATTATGATTGCTTTTTTTTTGTACACTGACCTTATAATTTGCAAATTTACTAAACTCATTCCTTATTTCTATAAGATTTTTTGTAGAGCCCTTGTGTGTTTTTATGTGGAGATTCATGTAAGTTGGAAGAATAGGCAATTTAATTTTTATCTTTCTCATTTGTATGCCTTTTATTATTATCTTTTGCCATCATTCCTAGCTATTGTCTCCATAGGATATGAAATATGAGTAATGAGAGTAAACATTATTACCTGCTCCTGATTGTAGAGGAAAGTATTTAATCTTGCATCATTAAGTATATCATAATGAGGACGTGCCATTCTACTAATAGCTTTTCTTTTTTTTGTTTTAAAAGTTATAACCTTTATTTATTTATTTATTTTTTTATTATTGTTCAAGTACAGTTTTGTCCATTTTCCCCCTACCACTCCCCCTGCCCCGACTCTTGACCACACCCCCCTTGGCTTTGTTCATGAGTCCCCCATATATGTTACTTGACCACCCTTCCTCTGTTTCCCCCCATTTTCCCATCCCCCTCTTCTCTGTTCCCTGTCAGTTTGTTCTTCACTTCCATGTCTCTGGTTACATTTACCATGATTGTTTGTTCTGTTGATTAGTCTCCACTTATAGATGAGATCACATGGTGTTTGTCTTTTACCACCTGGCTTATTTCACTTAGCATAATGCTCTCCAGATCCATCCATGCTGTCGAGAAGAGTAGGAGCTCCTTCTTTCTTTCTGCTGTGTAATATTCCATAGTGTAAATATATCAGTTTTTTTTTTGTGTGTGTGATCCACTCATTTACTGATGGGCACCTAGGTTGCTTCCAATTCTTGGCTATTGTAAATTTTGCTGCTATGAACATTGGGGTACATAGGTTCTTTTGAATTGATGTTTCAGGATTTTTAGGGTATAATCCCAGCAGTGGAATTGCTGGGTCAAAAGGAAGTTCTATTTTTAGTTTCCTGAGGTATTTCCAAACTGTTTTCCACAGTGGCTACATCAGTCTGCATTCCCACCAACAGTGCACTAGGGTTCCCTTTTCTCCAGAACCTCTCCAGCACTTGTTGTTTGTTGATTTGGTTATGATGGCCATTCTGTCTAGTGTGAAATGCTATCTCATTGTGGTTTTAATTTGCATCTCTCTGTTGTTGAACATCCTTTCCTGTGTCTCTGGGCCCTGTGTACATCCTCTTTGGAGAAGTTCTGTTCAGTGCCTTTGCCCATTTCTCAGTTGGATTTTTTGTCTTCCTACAGTGGAGTCGTGTGAGTTCTTTATACATTTTGGAGATCAACCCTTGGCTGATGTATTGATAGCTTTTATCATAAATAATTTTTGTTTATTCTAATCCTCACCCAAGGAATTTTTTTTTTTTTTAATGAGAGAGAGAAATACCAATGTGAGAGAGAAAAGTTGACCAGTTGTCTCCTCCATGTGCCCAGACCGGGGATCAGACCCATGACCTAGATATGTGATCTAAACGGGAATTGAACCTGAGGTCTTTTGGTGCACAGGATGATGCTCTAAACAACTGAGCCACCTGACCAGAGCTAAATGATAATTGTTTAAATTATGTTTTTGTCCTGCATCTACTACAATAATATTGTTTTTGTCCATTATTCTTTAGATATTAATTTTATTAATTTTCTAATATTGAATCAGATTCATCCCAGATTAATCCCGTTAGAGTATTACTTATTATTTTTTAAATGATAAGAGCAAATACCTATGTATTTGCTTGGCTAGTTTTTTTTTTTAGAATTTTTTCATTAATTTTTTAATTCATAACATTTACTGCTTGCTAATTTTGTTTTCTTATAATGTTCTTTCTTGGTTCTGATTATTAGGGTAGTTTTGGCCACATAAGATGAACTATAAGAGTTTCCTCCTATTCTATATTCTCAAAGACTTTTTGTTGAATTGATACTACATCTTCCCTAAATGACAGGAATAATTCATCAGTTAAGCCATCCGATTCTGGAGATTTATTTGTGGAAAAGTCATTAGTTGCAAACTCAGTATCTTAAAAGATATAAGGTATTTGGAATATTTCTTTTGGAGTAAGCTCTGTGCTTTTAAAGGAATTTGTTCATTTTATACACACTGTTGCATTTGTGAACATATATTTTTTTCACGTTTTCTACTAATATTATTTTAATACCTGTAGGTTTTATAGCGATATCACCTTTTTAATTTTGTTGTGAATAGGACAGGGAGAGAGCAGAGCAAGGACCCTCACACAGGAACCCTTAGGGTAAAGGGAGGAGTGATTTGTGGAATGTAGGAAACATTCTAATTGAGTGATTTTAATATAAATAGGTCAACATGGAAAGGAGGGATGGGGTAAAATGGGGAAGTCATTATGAGGCTTCCAGCTTGAACACACATGCTGGGGACAGATACTCCTTCACAGGCAATAACTAGGTAAAAGATGGAAATAAGCCAAGCAGGGTATAGACACAAAAGGAGCTATGTATGCAACAAGTAACAGCTTTATATTACAATAGAAAAGGGAGTCATGGACCACAGTAACAGCTGTGTAGAACAAAAACCAGATCACTTCTACATTATTGATTTATGAAGAGTAACAAACTTGGAAAAGGAAGTTTGACTATAATTAAACAAATATAAACTTTACTGAAAATGTTTATTGCATAAAACAGTATACTAGAAAATTACTGAAAGCAAAACATAAACAGGTTCTCTTAATTCCGTAAAAGTACACTCTATCAATGAATACAGAAATTACCATGGTTTACCATTCTAACACTCGTACTTCATACAATGTACTTAATACTATGAATATTATCCCTGATATATATAGTAAATTTTTAAAAAATCTATAGACAAAGGCAAATTTGAAAAAAAGTAAGGGAAATTTACAGGGACCAACATATTAAACGTACTGGTTTTCATGTGTCTATTTTTACTGAAGAGACAGCTACCTGCTAATTTACTCTCAGTCCTGATTCTTGTTAATTACTAATGCCTTTACATAATATGATTGACTAGGTAACATATTTTTTCTTTTTGTTTTAATTTTCTGTAAGCTTCACTTTGGCTAAAAAAAATCTTAAACTATATTTTTACTGGAATTTTACTACCTCCAAAGATTTAGCACCTGATGACTGATAATTTGATCACTAGCTTTAAAGATGTATTCTCTTATGAAAACTGAAATTTTCTGTTCAATTTTTACTTATTTTCCTAGCTTTCTGGCATCAGTTTAAGCACCCTTAATTTCCTCAGCTTTCTAGTCTTTCCACTATACACGCCTTGTTAAAAACCTTTCACATGGTATATATAACCATCTGTGTTCTCTGCTCCTGCCCGCAAGCTCTTGGGGCATGTTGGAGAAAATTGCATAAGTGATCTGATTAGTGCCAAAGCATATTCATTGACTCACATTCAAAACTTGTGGGAACTTCAGCACTACTCACCAATTATATCGCTTATCCCAGCTTAGTCTTCTTTAAGTATACTATTTGCTGTGAAATGCTTTATCCTCATTCTGTCTAACCTAGCTGCCCACATTTCAATAGTTTGCTTCATAATGAACATAAAAAATGAAATGCCTCAGGAGTGAGTTTTCTTAACACCTCCACTATCCCTTGGGTCACCTTCCTAAATGTTTAATCCCAATTATTCCCCCAATTCTTATCTTTCATACAGATTTTCAATTTATTTATTTCATCCCTTATACCTGCCTTTCCCTCATATGTTTACCTTTTAGTTTTCCTTTCCTTCATCATCAAACATCTTAAAAGGATAGGCTATGCTCACTGCAAATATTGTCTTCCCTCAGCCTATGAAAAGCATACTAAACTCTATTGAAAGTGTTCTTAGGTCACTAATAGCCCACTCTATCCACTATTAATTTAATAGGCTTGAACCGCATGTGTACAGACTTGTAATACTTTATTATTCTTATATGTAGAATCAGACTTTTTATATTCTGCCCCACTTTTTGTCACACACTGATTATAATGTTATATCCAAAAACAACTCATTCTGGTGCCTTTCATTTTCTTTATCTTAAGAAGGAGAAAATGAGGTTCAAGTTCTCTGTAACTGTCCCTTCTGAGTTTCTTACACTGTCTTGCACCTATTGTCTCTGCCCTCTGATCATTTCTATATGAGAGGTGAAATAAGAAGACAGAGTATTGCTTTTTTTGACCTCAGCTAGGAAAGTACCCCATTGGGTAACTCAAAATTTTTGCTCCTCTGCTTATGTCTTTGAATGACTATGAAAGCAAAAGTATTAACTTGGGGTAACAAATAAATTTCAGTCACTAGACAATTTCCCAAATGCAAAAGTAAATAATGATAATCAACCCTATATCTTTTAACAAATTGTGTGTGTGCTTTATATGTATATACTTCTTTAAAATTCTTCATTATTGCCCCAGCTGGTGTAGCTCAGTGGATTGAGCATTGGCCTGCAAACCAAGTGGTTGCTGGTTTGATTTCCAAGTGAGGGCACATGCCTGGGTTGCTGGCCAGGTCCCCAGTGGGGGTGTGAGAGGGGCAAACACTCATTGATGTTTCTCTCCTTCTCTTTCTCCCTCCCTTCCCCTCCATCTAAAAATAAAATTAAAATCTTAAAAAATTCATTATTGGTAGATATAGAAATATAGACATTTGGAAACATATTTCAAAGCAAGAGTCATCAAATCAGTCATTTTTTCCAATGCTTTCTCCAATTCCTCTCTCCCTATGAATCCTCTTTTCCTCCCATTCTCTATGCCCTGCTTCTAATCTCACAGAGTTGCCACTTACCTTTGACTGGTTAACAGTATAGAAAGAACAGTTTAAAAATAACCATGGGTGGGCAGACTTTAGTGGAAGCAGAAACTGATCATCCAATCCTCTTTTATTTTTCTATGGCAGATCTGCAAAGCCATTGGGCCCATTGCTGATCTAACTCAGGGATGTTATTCTTATGTGGATATGAATTAACATAAGCCTTTGGGGGCAATGGATTTGCTTCTCCTGTGAGTTCTGCATGCTCCACTGTGTCCTTCTTTCATATATTTCTGCTCATGAAGGAAAACAACTTTCTCCCACCTCTTTTCGGAATTGGATCTACTCCATCAAGTTCTTCTGCTAAGAGGTCAGGGGGATGGTCCATTTACTTTCAGGGCTGGGCTCTTGTAAGGATTGACAAACTATGCATGGATGCTTCGACATTTGTCATTTCTTCATAGACCACAGAAAACGTGGGTTTTTGCTATACCAAGCTTGCCTGTGCATAAAACTTGGTGCAATATTTTACCTTTCCTAATTCACTTTTCCTTTCACAAAGTGGAGCAAATTAAAAAATGGACCTCTCTGTGGTCTCTGCCTCTTAACATTCCCCTCAAAGGATAGATGCAGTTTTTGTGTTCCATATCTCCACATACAATAACGCTCACATAATTTATTTCCTTTTTTCTACTTAATTTTGGCCATTGTCCTATTTCAAACTCTCACCATTTCATAGAAACCATTGAAATAATTTTCTGACACATATGTCTCTGGTTATTTATTTCATATTGTTGTCATAGTTATGTTTTAAAATAAACATTTAAAGTTGTAATGTGATGTTTGAAAAGTTTTAGTAATAATTGTAATCATAATAAATCTCACATATTTAAGTTACAAAATTGCAGCCTATGTTTTAAGTGTCACTGATGGGTTGCCTATGAACCTCCATTTTTATATGATGTAATCTAAAATTTCTAGAATAACAATAAACACACTTAAAGATCCTTCCATCTAAATTATTTCCCTTACAATTTTTTACTTTCCTACAAAATTACACTTTAGCTACCTAGGTTATTTGCTCTTCCAAGAGCAACATCGTGCTTTTTGAAACATTTACTTTTTTCTTTATAAAATATTCTTTCTCATTGACAGTTGGCAGTCTGTTGTTTTTTTTTTTCTCCAAGATATATATGCCATACATCCTTCTCTGTCAATCCTTTCCCAAGCCACTAGGCACCGTTAGTTACTCTGTTCTCTTATGATATAAACAAGACTTTGTACACAAGATATAAATGTATTCTTGACTTACTGGTTAACAGAATGGACTCACTTGTATCCTTATGGATCTACTTGACTCACTTTCAGTTTTGGTAACAACACAATAGCTGAAACGTGTGTGTGTGTGTGTGTGTGTGTGTGTGTGTGTGACAGAGCACTCTAAGCAGAATTGATGAAGAATGTGCCCTAGAACCAGTTCAAGGGCTTCTGAAGGATAGGAGTGAGAGAGGCTTTCCTGAGATTTTTGTGAAAAAATACATGCCAAAAGTCTCAACTCTTTCCTCCAAAGTGGGTCAAGGGTGAGCTGTATGAGATATTAACTCCTTCATGTCAATTTTCGGAATTGCCTGCATGATCCTTGGAGGGCTTGATATATGTCCAATGTAGGAGTACCATGGCCTGGTGCCTGACCATGCAAAATAAATTTAAAATAATTGTGGCAGGAAAGAATTATAGGACAGAATAGGGAACTGCATTTGCAAAATAGCTGCATGAGCAATAATATTGAGTCAATGAATAAGTGACTAAGTTCTGTCTAGTAAAAGGGATCTGCACAGCTGAAAGCTGACAGTGGGGGGTTCATTTTGGACCCAGTCTAAAGGGACACCTTTGGGGGAGATGAAACCTTCTGTAAAAAAAAAAAAAAAAAGCTAGAATTTAACTATTATATTAATTGGGCCAAAGAGAAAACGATGGTAGGAAACATCATTTTTATTATTATTGGTGAGTTTTTTTCAGAACCAAATGTCTCTGAATGCTTCTTCAGCTTTTAGTTTTTGGTGTTTTATAAAAGAGAGATGCAGGAGGGGTGGAAAGGTATCCAAGAGGCTTTTTATTTTGTTTTGAAAACAACAAAAAACTTTTATATATATATTATTATAATTTTATATATATATTATATTATTATATTTATATATATATATATAAATTTCTCAACATTATCCACTCAGCTTTTCAGTTGATTTAGAAGGTTTTAAAAAATAATACTTGTATCAAAATTTAACTTATGGATAATGCTTATGAACAATTAATTTGGCCAATTTTAAGTGTTCAGTTCTGAATATTGACAAATGTATACACAATTGCCGCAGTCAGAGTAGAGAATATTTACATCACCCAGGAAAGATCGCTGTGTCCCTCCCAATTAACCATTTCCCACTACATCTAAGAAATGCTGATAATATTTTCTACCATGGTAGATTAGATTTGTCTTTTCCTGGTTTCTCATCTTTTCCTCATCCCATTTTTTCCCAGTCTGTTTATATTTACACTTACTTTTTGTATTTTCTTTGTGATTCTTTCTTCTTTTTATTTCTTGGTTTTTAAATTAACATGTGCTCAGCTTAAAAATGATTGAAATTGGTTCCTTCATCACAAATAGGAAAAAACATAACATAATTTAACTCAGCACACTATACTTCCAATGTAGATAACATTAGGTCACATATTTTTTCTTAATCATTTCTTGTTGAACCTTCAAATTAGATTAAAAAATTATTATAGCATATTAATAACATTGCATAGCAATATAAGTTATTATATAATATTTCCTTTACATTATAATATAATGTGATGTTTGAAAAGTTATAATAATTGTAGTCACAATAAATCTCACATATTTAAGTTATAAAATGGCTGCCTGTTATTTTATATTCATATTATATTTCATTAGTGACAGATTTCTTAAATATTTTTTAAATTTTATTTTCTGTCCATTCTTAATTGCACTGTGAAACTTAATTCTAAGATTAGTTTCCTCCTGCTTAAATCACATCCTTTAAAATTTCTTTTAGTGATAGTCTTTTGATACAAACACTATATTGTAAAATTGTTTTTATTTTGTCATTCTCTTTTTAAAAAATAATCTGACATGATTTTTGTTTGATGGTTATTTTCTTTTGTAATTTTAGACATTATTCTTTCTCAAACAACTTTTATTATTGACCTTAGCCCAACTCTATTCAGTCATTTCGTTTTAGGAAATCTTTGTGTTTTTTTTCCCCTCTGAGTGGTTTTATAATCTCTAGTTTGCAATTTCTTGCAATTTCATTTGAAGTGCAAATGCCTTCTAATTTTTCTGCCTCCATGTCATTTTCCTTCATGTATATGAACATTAACATCTTTTATAAATTTAAAGGAATTCTTAGTGATTTTTAGAAATTCACTAAGCCTTCTTATTTTATATCTCCTAGCCTTCTATATGTGTCTCTTGCAAAAACTTTCCCTTAGTTTGTCTCTGTTGCCTTTTGAATATTTTGGTCAGATCTAACTAATAGTTCATTGTTTTTTAGTTCCTTTGTATCCAAAATAATGTTTTACCCATCATTTGAGTTATTAATTTCAATACTATAACTCTAGAAGATCAATTATTTTTTGAGATCTGCTTGTTGAATTTTAGAGTGTCTCATTCATTTTTCACCTCTTCCTTCTATTCTTTAAAATATTTAACATATTTATATTGTGTTAGTTATAATAATTCCAATATTTTTAAATATATAAGATATGATTTTACACTCTCATGTCTTCTTTCCCTGTAAATTCTTATTCTAATTTTTATCTTTGGATTTATTTTACTTGAAACATCTGTATTGAAGATATATACAACTAACCAGAGAAGATTCTCATTTGTTGCAGTTATGTAATTATAGATTACTGAAAATAAAAATTTATATTGTGGTTATATATACCACATTGGTAGTGTGAATTTAGGCTTCAAAAATGGTTTGTGGCAATGGTTTTCAGAAATTTTTATTTTTCTATGACTAAGCAACAAGATTGACTCACAAGTTTCTTCATATCCAGATCATTCTCATATGATGGTTTCTATAGTCAGTTTTATATTGGGATTGCTTCAGATCGCCCACCTTGGTTGAACACTAGGGTTTATCTTTTTTTCCCTGAACTTAGTAGATAGGCTAAGAATCTCAATATCACCAGAGCTGGTGCATGCCTCCAAGAGCAACACTGGTTTGCATCTTTGCCTCTCTAGGTTAACTCTGGATAGTTAACCCTTTTGAAACATGTTCACCTTGCATTTGGCCCTGCTCTTGTTTCTGATCTTCTCAGTGCTTCCCTAAAAAGATTTTGTAATACATTTTGCCGCTGTAAAACGTGATACATTTTAGTTATTGGAGAAAGGCACACTCAGGGGCCTCAAAGAGGTGGGTGCCGCAGCAATGCCTTGCATGCACAGAAGTAACCCAGAAAGAAAATCCCTCTATTTTTAAACACTCCAACTCTCCAGTTTTCATAGAAACACAGGCAAAGTACACATTTTCATTGGACTAGGTCCTATTGTACCTCATTATATCTAGGAAAAAATCAAAATCTGACTTTAAAAATAAATTCATAGATTATCTTATACTTACTTGTGTTTGTATATAGAAATACTGAAAACTAATTTAAGATTAAGATACTGTGTGGCTATGTCAAATTTCTTGTATTCCATTAAGAAGATATAGGCTAATTACATATTATTATATGTGTAATTAGTATTATATTTTACTGTTTTGTTATCTTGATATCATATTATACCTATTATCATATACATATATTTACTAGGATTATTATAGTGTAATATATATTAGTTGTCACCTTAAATGAATTTCATAAATTATGCAGGCCTTAGATTTTCAATCCATAAAGTAAAGCTTTAATTATAGCCTCATATTGTTATTTTGAGAACTAAGTACTAAATTTCAGTAGGTTATGATAGTGTGGTACATTAAAAAAAAAACCCTCAAATTTTTATTTTTCTTGTTTTCCTGGCTTATTTTTGTTACCACCTTTCATTCCAGTGGAGAGGAAAACAAATTTCTCTTAAACTACACTGACTCTAATACATTTCTTAATGTGGGCTACATTTTTAAGGCAGAGCATAAAGCATTCACTTAAGGCATTTAAAAACTGGGACAAAGAGTATGTTGTGTTTGTTTTAAGAGGTGAACCATTTAACATGGGGAAAACATACAACTCAGGGCTTAAACAAACTTCTTGGCACATGCCCCTTGGACACGGCTAGCGTGAACAAAGCAGAAATGACAGTATTTTGGAATAATAAGGTTAAACAGAGATCTCCAAAGCCTGTGGAAAAACGAAGTTAATGCCAAAGGAAGAATTAAATTCCTTGTTAGGGGTGGAATAGTAACGAACACATGAAATTAATTGGTAGTTCTGGAATCAAGGGCCAATTAAGTTCTAATTTATCTTTGAGTCTTGAATGTTACTGATGATTAAAGTCTTTCATTATTTTATCTAAAATTATTTCAAGATAGTTATGAAAATTGTGTAGTCTTTTTAAAAAAGTGTAAGTTCCTATAGTTTCTATAAACAACTTTAGAAAATTAATGTGTATGTATATTAAATGCATATCATTTCTTTAACTCTCACAAGTAGAAAGTCTCCATTTTAACTAGATAGAAACTAAAACATTTGTTAAGTCTTTGCTGTAACAGTGATGATATTACCCCAGATATTATTAGTATAGATTGGTTGAGTTTGATCTAGTAACCTATTTATAAACAAATGACTGTAAGTAAATTGCAGAGAAATCTAAAGATAACTATACTGGGGAAATGTTTTTAAATTTTTTTTTTAAATAGGGAACATCGAAGAAGGAAAAGCCTAACTTGGGAAAATATATATATATATATAAAATTAACTTTAGTAATAATGGAATTTGTATTTTAATGGGATCTGTTAGTTTAATATAATATTCACAATCATATTAATTACTGAAATAGCTCACTAATATTAGTATAATTTGCCATTCTCTGCTTTTTATTGTGTACCAAGCAAAACAAATTGTCTACCTGAAATTTTCCTAAAGTAATTTGTGATATCTTTAAACTTTTTGAATGAACATTGACATTAAAAAATAAATAGGAGTCAAAAATCACCCTATGTAGTGTCCATTGTGAGAAATATGTCTCTATATTTCATTTACATTTTGTACAACTATAATGTTAGTCCATGTTCCATTTGATATCCTGATTTATCTTTTATTATAATGAATGCCAGGAAAATAGAGGCAGAAGTTGTTTGCAGGATGATTAGTAGGAAACCTGAAGTAAATGCAGAATTCAGACTGGACACAGAAGTTAACTTTAGAGCAGTTGTCCCATAGGCATCGACCACTTTCTTAGTTCTGAAGTTGGGACTGTACTTCAGTGATATGGTGAACTGAATTGAATTGACCATATATAATATGGTGAATAATATTCACCTACAGGATATAGGACTTCTTATGCCCATGTTTACTCGTCATTGGATTCAGGCTAATCCCATTGAGTATAACTATGAGTTCAGCAGCTTCCTTCTGGCAAAGGGAAATTTCTAGGAAGAGAGTCTCCTGTGATCTGTGCAGTCAACACCACCAGCAACTGGGGCAAGATTGCCTGGGTCTTGGATTGGAGATATATTACCAGAAAAATTACATGTACATTTTTATAGAAGTGACAGTTGTCATATCATTGAATAGTATTCAATAATGGTTGTTGTTAAAAGCTATACCATATTTCACTATAAAAAATCAAAAAATTACTTTTCCATTCCACTCTTGTGCCTGATGTGAATTGTTTCCAATTTCCACAAGAGACATTTTATTGGAACTATGATTTCATTTTTTCTTCTCTTTTTTCCTTTCTTATTTTTTCTTTTCTTTCTTTTATTTTTATCTTCTAGTAAATTTCCACAGGTAAATTCATAGATGCATTATTTGTTTAAGAGGTGAAAAATACCAGTAATAGTTATTACCTTCCTAATATAATCATGGTACTGTTTAAAATGAGGCTCCTTAAAGAGTTTAAGACTTCATATGACAACTGATTTTGCAGGACCATGAGCCATGCAATACAGTGCTATCAAATATCTTGACATCATCTAAATGTATTACAAAATAAGTATGCCTTTACCCTGTCATGGTAGGATAAGTAATTATCCTTCATCATAATTCCAATTGCAAATATACCTTTATATAACATCTTTTTGGCATATATCCCAAGCTATGATATAATATTTCTGAGAGAAATGTGAGATATTGCCTAGAATTTAAAAGAGTGGAAAATTACAAATTAAGTCTATTTTTAGTCTTTATACATTGTTTGCTACTATGTACTTTATGGGCGTTTAATTATTTATTAGTAAATTTCTTCTGCGTACTTACTGGTTTCTCCCACAGAGTTTTAGATTTTCAAGGATGGTTTTAGACTTGGAATATATCTTTGTCTCATGAAGGGGGTCCCATCTATACAATTTTCACTGCTGACATAGCTTATCCTCACTAGTCGGAATGCATTGAAATATTTGAAAAAAATTAATAAACTATTTTCCAAGTCTACTCCACTGTTTTATATACCACAGTTAATCATCATATTTCATCATAACTTATAATAGCAGATTTTTGGAAAATTTTATAATTTTAATGAATGTAAAATTGATCCATTTAGGGTATAATTGTATGTCTTAAATAATGGATGTGTTCATAAGTTTTAGTTCATCTTTATAATATTTATTTTTTTAACTTCCTAATTTTTCTTTTTCTGTTAAATTAATTTGTTTTCTATTTGCAGTTGACATGCAATATTATATTTATTTAAGGGGTACAACATAGTAATTAAGCATTATATACCTTACAAAATGATCACCCCAATAAGTCTAGTACCCATCTGACACCATACATAAGTATTACAAAAATATTAACTATATTTTCTATGCTACACATTCCAGTGACTATTTGTATAACCACAGTTGATACTTAATCCCTTTCACTTTTTTCATCCATCCCTCCAGCCCTCTCCCATCTATAAATAATCTTTAATTTTTGAATTATAGAGAGTAATTTTTATATTACAGAAGGTGATAATACAGAATGGTATAAAATAGAGAGTGTTCTAGGCTCTGATTGTTAAAACTTAAAATCTAACCTTCTTTACCCTGCCCCTGACCTTTCTCTTCCAGTCCCCATCCAACTGACAGTGTTAACTAATACCTAGGTTCTTTTTATTAAAATAAAGGGTTTAATGATTCCAGATTTTTCTTCTAGTTCTAAAATTAAATAATGCATAATAAAGAGCAAATTGCAACATTAAAATTTCTTATTTATTTTCAAAGTTACTTTAAAAGGTGACAATATAACATACTTTTTGCAGATAGATATTTTTAGGCCCAATGTTCATGGCAGCATCTCCATCTGCTGACTTGAAATTCAGCCCTCTGGATTAGATAGCACTACTCCCAGCATGCTGAACTCTGCAAGTGAAGATGCAGTTTGCAAAACTAAATGCATTCAAGTAACATTTTTTGTCAAAACAACATTTTGCCTTCACATGCATTTTTTCTGTATTTTCCATTTTCTTTAAAGACATAATTTAAACTGTCGATGCCTTCTCTCGGTTACATCTCCTTGACTAATCTGTGCTCACGTTCACAACCTGTCACCATCGGACAGTGTAATATTCATACTTGTCTAATATGTTACTGAATTCTGGCTATAATGAAGATGCTTAAACAGTATATCATGAGGATTTATGTTGCTCATAGAAATAGTTTGCTAATTGAGAGTTAGAACACCTTAATAAGTTTACGGTCTTAAATTTTTCTTTATTGATAAGTATTAATATTTTAAATTCATTATCTATCTGTGCCCTTTACCATTTTCTTTCAATGAGGTAAAATTAGGTTTATAATGGTCCTTTCTAACAATAACATGTTTAATGTATTTAATATGATACTTTTTAAAGTATTATGTTGAGAAAACTTCATTCAGTTAACTTTTATAAACATTTTTATCTCACAAGTTTTTTTTAAACTTATACTGCATGAAATCACTACACAATATAATTTCCAAAAATAAAATAAATTCTTTAAAGAGAAAATACTATAAAAGTTTCGTATCACTATATAGATTAATATAAATATTTGAGACTTGCTTTATTAAGATAAATTTCTATAAAATTCTCACTGGAATAGGCCCTGTTTGCAGCTATAAAAATGAATACATAAAGAAATGACAAGACAGACAGCCTGTCACAGCAGCAGCTGCTCCGATCTGTACAAGAGACGTGGAAGAGAATGAACAGCCTGTCTGTTTCCTCGCTGCTCTGAGAGGAATGAGCAGCTAAGGGGATCATAGCCTGAGGCTTGTCTGTGCGCATGCCACTTAATTGGAAAGTGAAATATGTGAGTTTTCCTAAGTTAACAATGAATTCCAAATGATAGTCTTATCGTTGTTCCATAATTTATCTTTAAAGATTATTTGGTTTAAATAACTCTATAAAATCTCCTAATTATATAATTTGAATATTAATTGAGTAAAAAATGTTAAATGACTCGGTTCATAACAAAATCCTGCATATCCACTCTTCACATAGCTTTCTGTTTTTCTCACAACATTTTAAATGTATTAGGTATAAATTGTTTTTATAAAACAAGAAAATTGAGTTGAAATTATTTGATTATATACATTCATTGATTGAAAGTAAAATGAACGAATGTCTCTATAACATGTAATACTTGAAGCAAAGGTATCAAAGAACTAGACGAGAGCGTGAGTAATAAGTCTGGAATTTAGCGCGGTTAAAGACATAAGTGGGATGGAAAAGATAATCAATAGATCACAGGTTCTTGAGACTAAGGATTATGGAAAGTATTTCTAGAGTGAAGGAGCTTGAAAGATAGGAGGCAATGGTTTTAGAGTGATATGCTTTAAATCAATATTACATAATAATTCAAATTACTTATAATAACAATTCCTGGCATATGGCCATTGGGAAAATGAGTGACTATAGTGGAAGGAGAACAAGCCTATTAACCAGAAGACTTATTGACAACATGAATAAAAAGCACCAACTATTAGGGCCAGAGTGGTACTTTTAAGAGAGTGAAAGTGATTATAGAGCTAAAATCTTCCAAAATTAGGCAGGATTGAGATCTATAGACTACTGAAAAGAGGAGGGACAGCAGTGCATCAAGTCTAATTATATGTTAGGTCAGCAGGGAAGACAAGAGAATGGTCAAAGACAAGCTACCCTATTTCAGTTCTATTGGTACAAAGGGCTATGGAAATGAGATGCCACCATTTAGAGGGATTAATGGAAAGCAGTGTCTTCAAAAGACCCAATTTTTAGAACAAGAAGGTGAAAGGAACATTTAGAGGAGAATATGAGGAAGTGGATAATTTTTCAGTGACTGAACATGAATTCCGGTGTGCAGTTTGAGTAGTTCAGTAGTAGCTAACTTGTTAAATAAAGAGACAAGTAGGATTAGGTGTGAGATTGCATAGACTGTTACAGGAATTAGACAACAGGAAATTAGAAAGAAGCACTGATTTACACATGGATTTATACATGGACTATGACCAAAAGAGATTACTAATAATACACACGAGAAAGGTAATTCTGGGGAATTTGTTAGTCCTAGATAGGGGGAGAGAAATGGTGGTCATTCAACATGGGGAAATTATGGGCCTTACAAAACACCCATACTGGTAATGTAAAGTCCAGTTAAATAGTAGTTGACTCAGCTATATAAGTAGTTAGTACTTCTCTTGATTCAGTCAAAGAGAACATGTAAGATAAGGAAGAATGTATCTTAATTCAAGCATGTGGGGTTTGCAGTTGACCCAAGTGATAAGTGCTGGCTAAATAAGTCCGAGGGTTCTGTACAAAATGGAAGATGCTGTACCCCTTGATTAAAAAGAGAGAAAGAAAGAAAGAATCACTGTTAAAAGCTCTACAATTCAAAGCACTTTTTTCCATATCTCTCTTTTACAATTTAGCAAGGGGTGTTTTATTTGTTTTTAAATATTCTAATTAAAATTTAAAATAATTTAGCATGAATTTTACCACATTTTTATGTGCAATCAGTTTAAAATGCAAATATAAGAACATCTACCTTATATGTGAAATCATCAAAAATTATACAGTTTGTTTTTATGTTGTACACAATCATTTGCATTTGTTAACAGAATAATGAAACAATGAAAAACTAACTCAGATGATTTTTGCTTCTTGACATACATATATTCTACCAAAATTCTATCTGAGTAACTGATGAATAAGGAAGGATTGAAAGACAATGGGAACATGGGCTGCTTTACATTTTCCTTTTCTTCATTGTCATCATCTTCTGTGTAAGTGGTTGGCTTATTCAGGAAATAATGTAATAATAAATGATATGATAGGATTTCTTGAGTGTACCTCGTTCTTAGAACATCAGCAGTGTTTTTCAGCATCTGAGTCAAGTTCTTGTTCAAGTTAAAAGTGCATCCTCTCAAGACTCTCGGTGCTCCTACTTAATCAGCAGTCAAATGTAACAAGCTTCCTTTGCACTTGCTTTGAGTCTCATCAAAACCACATACATCATAAGTCTACTGTAATTTTGTGCCCTTGGGACATTGGGTAGGCTATATGTGAATGGGGCAACAAGCTACAGCTATAAGCACACAATACATGCATCTCCTTTGCTCTTGCATGTGCTCCATTGTCTTATTGGACTTAAAGCACAAAAATCCAAATATAAAATTAAGAATTAAAAAAAAATGACAGCAGAGCATTAAACCAAGTACAATACTCTTCAGATCATGGAGGCTTATACAACTACACAGGTCTCATGCTCATGAAAGAACCTGCAGATGGTCTAATTGAAATTAAAATGTATTCAAATCTACATTCGTCAAGATTTCAGTGATCCTAAATTACCTAGACAAACGTTTATACCAGTAAATTTTTATTTTTGAATTATATTTTTATTATGTAGCTATACAGAGGTTAAAATAAAATATTTCTAAGAAAATTCCCTGACCAATGTGGTTTACTTGATTGGATCATCATCCCATAAACCTAAAGGTCACAGGTTCAATTCCCAGCCAGGGCACAAAGCTAGGTTGTGGGTTGGTCCCTGGTTGGGGCATGTACGAAAGGCTACCAACCATTATTTCTCTCTCACATTGATGTTTCTCTTTTTCTCTCTCTCCCTCCCTCCCACTCTCTAGAATCTATAAGTAGGTCCTTGGATGAGGTTTATATATGCATTAGAAATATATACATATAAAATAACTTTGGAGAAGTGTTGCTAACTGTGCAAATTAATTTAATGTGTTTTACAAGAAAGTTATTTCTGACTCAGCTTTTGTCAGAAAATGTCAGGAAAATGAATGTGAATGAAATATTGTCTTGGTTATTTATACTCAGTTATGTTTATGAGAAAGCTATATTTATTCTTCATTTCCTGACCAATGAAATACTCCATGATTTTATGGACCATTCTGGGCTTTTAATTGTTGCTTTTGTCTCAATCTTTCTAGCTCTTTTCTCCTATTCATGATTTTGAAAAAGTCATGACTCATAGGTCTATACAAAATATTTCCAATTATGTTATACTCATTAAGCAGGTTTGAAGTTTGTTGGATCAATAGTATTAATTTTCCCAGGTGTTAGTCCTCTAAAGCTATTTGCTTAAGGAGAGATTTTCTTTTTCAATATGTGCAACTATCTCTTGATTTGCAAAACATTTTTACAAAAAGTTTATATGTCTAATTAGTAAATATAGATAAAAAACCTCAGACACATATATTAACATTTTGAGACAAGATTTTGCCATAAGTGTGTTTTAACTTTCAGTTTTTTTGTTGCTGTTATAATCATCCACAATCTATTTGGTTGCTCCATTTGTATTACTGACAACTTTAAATACTATTTCTTCTTCATTTTCCTTGACCTATGTGTGTGTGTTTTTTTTTTAAGCAGGTTTCTATTATTAGATTCACCTTGAAGGGGGAAGAAAAACTAAGAACATTTTTCCTTAGTGTGGGTACACATTCATCAATTTAGATGGGAATTCCATTGGAAATCAGTAAACAGAGAACACAAAAATATGTCAAAACTTGTCAACTAAATGACTTTTGGAACTAGGGAACTTAGAAAAATCACCCAATTTATGATCACTGGATTAAGTGAGTGAACTGGAGCATGATCAATTCCAAATACCTCTTACATGTGATACTTGTCTAACAATTTGTTCTGCCTTTCTATTTCACTCTCCTCTGCACATGATCTTTTTATTTTTCATCAAATAATAGGTAACAGTATCAATTCCTTTTGTAGAAAAACACAACTGTAATCTTGAAAAATATATTCCATTAATTTCATCACCTAATCACCAATATTTAGGGAAGTTTTTGTTTAAGAATATTATTAAGGAATCAAAGGAACTAGTAATCATAAATAGGTGACATTTACCTTTTGTGTTAAAAATAGCAAAACAATTTTCTTTAAATCTGGATTATAAATAATTAATATATTTTAGAATTTCATTGTCCATAGTAAATATTCAATAATTTTAAAAGTTAATTACTAAGTAAATAAGTAGGTCAGTAGAGTTCTTTATTTGGGGAAAAAGCAAAGAAATATGAATTAGCCTGAAAACATATAAATATGCATGTGCAAGTATCAAGCAAAGGTTAATTAGAGTGGTTCTTTCAAAATTATATATCTGTTTAAATTAAATATTTTTGGTAAATATTTTCTTCAATCAATTATAAACTTTAAATTGGATGTTACTCTTAATCTTTTTAATACAAGAAGGCCACTGAAGCAATAAGTGGTGATTAATTTCTATATATATGTATATATCTATATCTATGTGCATGCCATTATAGTAAATGTGAAGTTATATATCATTTTTATTATAAGGAAAAAGTAAAATATTAAAAGCAGTTATATGTCACCATTTTACCCATAGACCTATTAACTATATATTAATTTTAAGATTTCTTAAAGATATTAATAAGTAAATTGAATGTGTTTTCTGCCTCCTCTATTTTTCATTTTTTTTCAATGCATCTCTTAAGGCCAAGCAGTTATACTTAATTTTTATTATATCTTCAGTTCTTATAGGTGTCAATTTACTCTTATTAGAATAAAAAATGACTTTAAAGTATCATAATCATTAAATCAAATTATTCTTTCTAAAGATATTATGTTAAATTATATTTAGCTAGTATTAGTGTTTAATGCACTGACCATGCACTTCCTGAAGAATCGCTACCTTTAAGCATATGATAAACTCCCAGGGCATGTTAGAATGGTAGAGTGAGGGCTATCATCCCTATTTCCTCACCCACTGTCCCCTACAGGGAAAAAAAAAATCTATACACAGACTCCCACGCTTACACATATTTATCCATGCAACATTACTTCATTAATTATGGTTAGCAGCATTTTTTTAAAACTTTTGCTCTTTGGGGTCATGTTCACTGTATTTCACTCCTATTGTAAATAGGCTTAAATTTGAAAAAGAATAACTTCATTGCTGCATAATTTGAGACTCCTTAATCCATTTGGTTTATTTTCATATAGTTTGGTTTTCTTTTTCTTGAAAAGAAGGTTAATAATCAATCAATGCCATTCAATACAATGGCCTAAAATTTGAGCTATATAAGTACAAATGACACATTTAGCATTCTGAACATATTTTAAAATTTTAATTTAGCTTGTACTGTCTTTCTGGAATTTTTATTATGGGGATAAGTGGTATTATAAATTAATCATATTAAGTTACTCATTATATAATATTTTAGGGCTGACAGTTTTTATTTTTTTTAATGAAATTCCTCTTTATATACCAAAAAAATATTTTTTCATAGTATTTAACCAGTTGGCTTTCTGTCATACTTAGCCCAGCTTAATATCCTTATGAAGGAATCTTGGGAAAGAGTGAAGAGGAATGGTAAAAAGTTAAAGATCTTCTATTAGAAATATAAAACTCTTAGAATAATGATTTAAAAATTAAACTAATTAGGAAGAAAAATATTTTCAAAAGTTAGTAACATCTGATAACTGTGATAAATGGAAAGAGAGACACTATCTCTTTCAGGCAAATGCTGCAAAAAAAGAACAAATAAGAAGGGTGCGATGTTCATTTGGGAGGAAAGATGAGGGGGGTAAAGGTAACACACTTTTTAGTTGTGTCCTGTGGGTCTGTCACGTTAACTGGGTTCCTTTTTGTTAATATTCTCTGCCTCTTTTTCAAATGACTTGAAGCTCAAAGAGACAAAGTGGAAGAGTGAAGATTTTAACTTAAGGAAGAAAGATAGCAGAGCATTCAGGTTTCATTTTGGCTTTTCACCTCTAAGTTGCAATGCTCCAGTTGGGAGCAAGGGAAAGAATTGTGCATTTCACTGGGACATCAGAAGCTGGTCTTATCAAAACTTTTATTGAAACACTTTTATATCAAACTATTTTATATAACTATTATAATCATTCAGTTGTATTGAATGTCTGTGGAAAATAAACTGATATGCCACTGCATATCTTCTGTTGTGAATGGAATTGGAAAAAAACATCTGGGGGCCACAAGACTTAACCAAATTTGGTAGATGCCACATTCAGTATTTGTTTATTAAAGTAGGCATTTTAAGTTTTCAACATAAATCTGTATAGTCTACAAGCTTTCACATGGAGTACTTGATCTTTCTTAATGCTTAGGATGGATACAAATTTACTTTAAAAAGGGCAATTAATGGTTATATCTACATTAAAATACATTATTACTTAAATCATCTCATTTTTAGTTAGGACACAGCACGTTTTAGTTTTACATAAGGAAAATCAAAACTCCAGCAGAATCAAACGCTGAAGATTTTACAGCCTCATTATGAACAGACAATTGCTTTAGAAAAGGAGAAAAGAAGTGAAGGTGATCTAATAGCAACACCAGATGTTAAGGTAAAAATTAATAGCTGCTGAAGGAGCATCAATAATGCAATGTCAATAAATATGCAAATAAGTATTTGACCTATTAATTTCAATTCAGTACAAATATTATATAAGGAGCTAAGCTCACACCTGAGTAGAAAAATATCTGGAAAAGATTTTGGCACAGAGCAGGAGTTTGTACTCTGCTCTGATAGCTGGTTGAATATGTACTCCAATTTTGATATTACTTAAGACACAGTATAGTGTGTCAAAAACTTTTTCTTATAAATTGTCAGTATCAATTCAGAAATTCATTATTTAATTATTTGCTCTCAGAAGGAACTAAGAATGTAATAAAAAATGTACATCTTGATTTGTTTTCAGACAAGCATTAATCGCAACCACTTCTGCAAAGTTCTATTTGTTGATTCTCTGTTATGCTTTATATTTAAAATTGTAAACATGTAAATAATATGCAAGTAATGAGGGGCTGTTTAAATAATTGTGTTAACTTAAAAAAAGAAAAACAATTCAGCCAGCAAAATCTAGTGTATTTGGGATAAACAGGGGAATTGCAATTCTGGACAAGCAAACTATGACCAAACTTAAGTCCAGGGAATAAGGGAGAAGAGTGTTCTTTTATAGAGAAAAGCAGAAAGTTAGAAGGAAATCTTCTGAACAAAATGTTAGTAGAGGAATATGAGAGCTAGAATTGGTAGTGGCTTCTCATTGGCTGCAAGTGAGGGCAGCTTGCTACTGCCAGTAGAGAAGAAATAGTCCTTCCTCCTGCTGGACTGTGTAAACTGGTGATGAGTGATATGTAAGTGAGATTCTTCCCTTCATCATTTGCCTCCAATATTGAGTTAAGTTTCCTTAATGACTTTTCCATTCCAAATGCTCAGGAGGTGCCATTGAAGACATGTTGTTCCACATTCAGTTGCCAGCACAGGCTGATGAGGGTTCAAAGTTCTGGGCCCTGTGGAAAGGGAAGAAATTTCAAGCTTGTTCAAATCAAATTATTAAGTATTTTGCCCAGGTTGACCAGTGGGTACAAATAGTTAATCATTAATGAGACACAGAATGGGAATTTGGAAAGTATATATATGACCTTGTAATAGGTAAAGTAGGGAGGCATTTGTGAATGTTCCACATCATGTAAAGAGGCATTTCTTTTCAGCAGACCATTTCCTAGGATGCAAAAGGTTTGGGAGATTTCTTTAACATTGCTGCCTTCTGGGAGCACAGGGCTCATGTAAATTTAAATGGCCAGAAGGGAAAATTGAATGCATTATTCAATTTTTGGAGTTTATTGTGTGATATATATATGACTACTTATAAATCTACATATCTATCTATATTTTTATATGTTAATTTTGATGTTGATATGTCTATATGTATTTTTACAAAAGTATAAGTTGATCAGTTTTTTAACATGTCCAACTGTGTAAGACTAAACCCTGTATTGTAGCATATTTATTATCCTTGACTTGTGACCATAATGTGCCAGTGACCTCTTAATATATTATGACAATTAAAAAATACTTCCACTTTTTAATCCAAATGTAAATTAGCAGAGCTGTTCCAAATTTATTTGAGAGTCATTAGAATGCAGATGTCAGGATTATGTCATAAATGACATAACATGTCATAATACTAAAGCTATATTTTAATATAGTATTCTGTATTTATTCTCAAAGGCATATGTGTTGTTAAACTGCTTTGTTGCAGATAAATACCAGAAAATACTGGTTTTGTTCAGTATGATCCCTTTGACCAAAAACAATTCAGCTGAACCAATCATTGGGCAGAAATTCTATCTACCTTGTCAGCTACTGGGATTTTCCTGGCAAATGTGACCTCAGGGTAGTCTTCTGAGAAGTTTTTAAAAATGGATTCCGTGTTCATCACTAAACTAACAAACAAAAAAACTAATAAGTGGTCACTTTGCTTTGTCTGGACATTTTCAAAAGTGTATATAATGTGACCATAGTAGTTCATGGAAGTCATACTCTAAGGAATTGAAAGGAAGAGTGTGAGAACTCTGATATATCATTCCAGGAGTTAGTCTTTCTTCTGCAACTGTGTTTGTACCAGTAAACCTTTTTGTTGTTTTAGCTAGTCTGAATTGGAGATTTTATTACTAGTAGACAAAGGCATCTTATGTAACATACTATATTTTTATTGAGTCCAATAAAATAAAAAAAGATCTCCCTACTATTTCTGAAAACTCATAAACATACCTTTCCCAAGTTAAAAATTAAATATCTCTTAGAATAATAATATACATTTTAAAAATAAAGAAATATTAACAGCGAAAATATCCTTAATGAAGAAATTAAAGACATATTTAGTTACTGGTAAGTGTTAACTAAAATATTTTTGGTAGCCAGGTTAGTGAGTCAACACCAGGAGTGCACTGAGAAATTGAGAGCATAGAGAAATTGCTGTGGAAAATGTTAAATATAAACCTTTTGTGTTATACCTAAATATGTTTTTAAATTGCACATAAGTGAGGAAAAATGAGCATATCTATTTGTTTATTAAATAGTTTTCCAAATAAACTTGTGCACTAGAAGTACTAGGAGAATGGATCTAACAGGCTCTGTTTGATAAGAGGGAGGAGGGAGGTAAATTATGTCTTGATAGGACATATCAAGAGCTGAAGTCACTGCTGGCTGATATTAACTGCTACTTGTTGAAATTCCAGAAGAAAAATGAAACCTGAATACTGAAAGAGCTGGTAAGCATTAGAGATTTGTTTATATGGAATAGGAGATACTGAAGGGGTTAGAGACATCAAGTTATTCAACTGAGATCATGTCTTGAAAACCCAAGGTGTTTCAGGCACTGTTATGATCCTGGGGATACAATGATAAGAAAGAATTTAATATTACTTATTCTCTCATAGAATTTATATTCTTGGGGGTAAAAATTAATAAACAAGACATGTTTTACATAGCAATTTGTTCTATATGCACATAAAGGAGTAATGATGGGATAGGGACTACAGTAAATAGAATGGTTAGGGGAAAAAAATATCTGAGATGACAGTTTTGTTGAATTCTGAAAAACAAGCATGACTATGTTATAGAGAAAAAAAAAAAGTCTTGGAGAAACATGATGCCGGCTGAAGGGATAACAATTATAAAGTCCCTGAGAGTAGATTAAGTTTGCCTTGGCAGCTAAAACAAACAAGGCCAACCAACCTACTCTAGTTTGAGCAAGTGAAATTGTGGACCGAGATGGGGTTAACGATAAATATATGGATTTTACTGAGAAAATCCTCACCATAAGGAGTTTGGATTATACTCAAATTGCAAAGGAAAAGCTTTTGGAGAATTATTAGAAGTAGAGTGACTTTTTTTTTTTAAACAAATCAAGTTTGGTGCTTAACTGGGGATCATTATAAAGAGGTAATAGAAGCACTCCAGTGGCCAGTGAAAAAATTATCATTATACAACATCTAAAGTCATTTGGGCTATAATATAGGAAGTGAGAAAATTCAGGATGTCTTTTGGAAATAGATATCTAAGAGTTTTTCAAGGATTTGGATTTAGAGAAAGAAGAAAATGAAACGATGACTTTTAGACTTTTTTTCATGAGCACCTGGATGTATGCAATCTCCTCTTACTATAATAGACAAACAAACAAACAAACAAACCAAAACCAAAACCATAGAGTACTAGGAGAATCTTTACTCTCCAGTTTAAGTATATCAATTTCTAAATGTATATTATAGATAAATTATTCTCTTTCCAGAAATGTCTGTGATGAGGATTGCTGATACAGAAAACTTTTCCTCACATGACAATAGTAATCAATCCGGTATTCTTAACATGGGCCAAAGAATTTTGATTATCCCTAGCATCCACCCCATTAGTTTTAGGAAGATAATTCACCAGTTTATCTGGGCACATTGTTACTCACCTAAAGAAGAGTTTATCATCCTCCCCTAGAACACCATGTGAAACCCCTGTGTCATCTTGTTAAAGAAAGTCAAGAATGAATCTCCCCATTCCTACTGGTTAAGAGATGGCAAGACTGCTGCCTTGAACTTGGAGTGGGGAACAATATTTTGAAATTAGAGTCAGCCTGCCAGTTCAATAACCTTGGCTCATTTCCTAACCTTTTGTAATTAAACTTCCAAGGGCCCAGTACCCCTTCCCTATATATTATTATATGGAAGTAAATTTCTCTGTTATTTAAACCATATTATTTTTGAGAATGAGTTAGCCTAGCTTGTACTTTTACTGATAAATACGTACTTCTTAGAAAATCACGCCTACTAATAACATTTGTGGGAGTCTTAACCACCACAGAGAGATGGACTATTGGATGGGGGTGTGCATGTGTGTGTGTGTAACAAAGTAATATGGGCCAGACAACTGGAAAATGCTATAAAAGATAATTTTATCTAACATCCAAAATGGGATAAATTGCTACTGTTTGTCTACATTGCTGAGTGAGAAGGAATGTGAAATAATGTCCACATTCAATGAGAATCGTTGCTGTACTAAATGCTGCTTACAGTAGAACTGAGGTGGGGCATGGTACTATGTATGTAACATGTTTTGACATGTTAATTTAGAGTGGGAAGTAAATTCCATAGTAAATCAATCAGGAGATTAATAAGAACCAGGAAAATAATCTAAATTTAGTGTTGGCATCTCTCCTCATGCCACAAAATTCACCTAATTTTTGTGAAGATTCTGTTTAAAAATACTCTTAAGATGTCTTATGTTTTTAGTGGCATTAGTGAAGCTATAAAAGTCTAGGAAAACTTCTTGCACATGGCATAATCTGCAAGTTTTTTAATCCTATGTGTAATTCTTAATATGGGCATTTTACTTGCTTTTGAACAGCAGCCAAATAGGAAGCGTGTTTAAATAAGTAAATTTAAAAATGTATTCATTCTATATCCTTTCCAAAAACTGAGACAGATGCAATATGTCCTCCTTCTTGTTTCGTAGAAATAAGTAGCAATCAATAAAACTACCATCTCATATTTTAAAGTTTATTCAAAGTCACCAGTTTCAACTTTATACCCAAGACATATTATTAATTTAGTAAGAGACCAATGGCCTATAAACACCCGAATAGAATATGCAAAGAAGACCGATTTAGTTGAAGAATAATGAGAAATGTATCTTAAACATTTTATTTGCATTACGCCTCAGTTAAACCTTAATATATTAGTGCCATGGTGTTTTCCTGACTTGGAAAAAAAAAACAAAACATAGGTTTGGGTCTTCCTTCCATAATGTAAATTGTTTCTAGAAAGTGACTGTTCAGTCAATGTCTACATTTTCCAAATCATGTCAGAAATGTAATAGTTAATTATACAGTGAAATTGATCAGGAGGGAGAGAATGAAGCACAAAAAATTGCATGCTACAAATCGATAAAGATTTTGAAATGGTAACATTTGAATTTACAATTAAAAACAATCACGTAAACATTTTGCCTAGAAAATTTTCTGACTCATTGTACACATTTTATAAAGAAAAAAGACTGAAAGGAGAAAGACAAGGAAAGAGGAAAGGGGAGAAGGAAAAAAACTAGAATAAAGAAAGCAAGAAAACCTTCCTTTGGAAATAAGAAAGTTGGAAATATTACATCATATATAATTTGTTTTTTTCTCTTGTTACTAAAAATTTGAATGAACAGACTATGTTGTTCAGGTAAGAAATTTAGCTCGTTTGAGCCAGTACTTCTGTCTCACATGTTTCTGCTGTGGCTTTGATGCAGCAAAGCTTGTAGAAGAAAAAGACTAGAATTAAGATCATAACACTTTAACATTTTCTTCCTACTAATCCCCAAACAATAACCTCTGTTTTTATTCTTTTCTCAATTTTAAAGTTTACTTTTGATTAGCGGCATCAAGTGAAGTCCAGTACTTTTTTCATGCCATTGCAGAGAAAACCAGTAAAAAAAAATTCTCCTCCATAAGACAGGCAAGGACTTGGAGGACCAGTTTGGAGTGCTTTGGTGAGGACAATAATATAGCTGATTGCAGGTAAGCTATGGGTTTAGACATCCGTAGATTTATAGATAGAGTGATCCATGTAAGTTATACTTGTACTTCTATAATACTTCAGAGTAAATTGATAATTAAATCCACAGAAGAAAATTTCCCTGAGCTGAGGACCTTAATTGACAGGCTAGAAATACATAGAATTTCAGGTCAGAATAAGAAAGGGGGAGAAAAAAGGACTACCTGGCATATATATATATATATATATATATATATATAGAGAGAGAGAGAGAGAGAGAGAGAGAGAGAGAGAGAGAGAGAGAGAGCACTAAAAGAAAACTTTTAAAATTCAATATGTACAAGAGATCACCAAGGAGTAAGCTTGGTGACTCTTCCAAAATAACTTACTTTTAGAGAACCAATCTGAAAATATGAGAAACCCAGTATGGTTCTCTATGATAATAGAAACAATGACTTAATCATATCTCAACTGATGACCTGCCTTATATTATCAGTAAAATCTCACTTTGGTCTTTCTTGATTCTGGCCAATATTTTAGACGTTCTTCCTTCTTAGTTTATAATCAGTATATAGATAGCAAACCCAATATATTTTCTAAATAAAAATAAAAGTAACTTGAATAGCCTTATGTATAAACATATTATTATCTTTATTTCTCAAGCAATTTAATTCAGTATCAGGAAATGTTAGTTATAGATGTTACTGTTAACCCCACAGGTTTTTCGTATTTTGTTTTTCTCATTTTGCAGTCAGTAAATGCAATTAAAAGCCTGAATTTTCCAGTATCTTAGATTTTATGCTCAAATACAAGTAACTGCATGTACATATATATTTTTTTTCTTTTTAGCATATTTACTTAATTTTTCCTGAAAGTTATAGTTAAAATATAGAATAATATCTTTAGGGTTGACATAATTCATTTTTAACTGTAACCTTAAACTATTTAGAGAATCAAATAATTCAGAAAAAAAGCCAAGGACTGACAGTTTTTAAACCAAAGTTATTATAAAATATTTTATGTCATCCATGAACATGTTTCTCACCACTTGTCCCACAATCTGCTGAGTGTTAATTTTTTCTCTCATATTTTGACAGTTTTTGTATACACCCTATGAAACTCAACAAGATTGAGATTTTTAAAAATTATCATGTAACTAACAATTTTTCCACAAAAAATCTATTATCATATTAGGTATCAATTTTTCCAAGCAGAATCATGTTTAAATGTCACCTAGTAGTAAACATGCTTGTTATGCATGTGTAAAACTCAAGAAACAGGGAACACATTAATAATAAATTCAAAAATAAAATGACTGATGAACAGAAATAAATGAATCGATTAGATATTAAATAACACTTAAAATACTACATAGTCATTTATGTGCTTTGTATGATTTTGTAATATCTGATTATATCATATATTTATATGTTATAACTTAATATAGCACTTGTGATGGCATCCATATATCTAGATAACCCTAATTTAAAGTAGAAGAGAAGCAATAAAAATATTAAGGGATGGAAAACAATTTTGAAATAACAATTTATTTTCTAGATGAAAAATATAAACTGCAACCTTACATTTGACATGAATATATATAAAAATCTTTCCTCAAATGTGGACTGAACCACGAGTTGTTATTTGCAGGTCTGATTATAGGGCAAGGAAAATCCAATAAAAATTGTAACACTATACTTGTTATAGGCCCTTTTCTCTAATAAGTATTGATTTTAGAATATTGGTAAAGGTTACAGCTTATAGATAAGAAACCATTGCCCCAAATAAAGTACAAGTATTTTTTCTATGAGTGAACTTGTTAGCTATAATTTGCTGAAGTGCTTTAATATGATTAATAAAATTAGAGATAGCATTGATTTTTGTTCATTGTCATGCTCGACATATTAAAGATAGTTCAAAATGCGATGAAAAATATTTTTATATGTGCTCAAGAAGAATGAACTCTGGCATGTAAAGTTGATTTAAAACAAGGTTATTTATATCACGGAGCACTGCACAAGCACAGGCCAATTCACAAGCACCGAACCTTAGCAATTCAGTTCATTACTAGAAGTCATATAGGCAATTTTTCTTAAGCTTAGATGCTTTAGGAACAGAAAATATTCAAAAGATTAAAAAATCCATTAAATCTAAAAGAACCTTCATTATCAGTATTTTAATGAAATGATTACAATACCATACATTTTTAAAGAGAAATATTTTATTAAGGCATATGGCTATTCTTTTAATAATCTCAATTGATCTCTATCAAATTACTGTATTACATGTAGTTGACAAGTATAAAATAAAAATATTTTATATTCCTAATGTTTTTCCAAGAAAAAGGAAATATTTGTTTAAATGTAAATGAGTAATAAAGCATTAATCATTGTGCATATGTCTTAAAAACAGCAAATAAAATTACTGAAATATTATTTTATAATTTTTAAAAATAAAACCCTTTCTATGGTTTAAGAATTAGAGGCATACTGGTAAACAGTGCAGATTTGGACATCTTGCTATAATTTTTCAGCCTCTTTTTTCCCCTATTTCATCCATAGCTAAGTTGACTGAAAGAACACTAAATCAAAACATCAAACCATGCGTGTTTTCCAGCATTGTTGGTTCAGAGGCACAAATACAACCATAACATGTAACACGTTAGCCCATCAAGAAGAACAAATATTTATATAACAATTTTAAAAACATTCTAATGTTTAATTTGATGATACTTTTTGGGGAAACAACAGTTCAGATGAGCAATTAATTGTCCTGGAAATCAAGAAATAGTTGATCATGAAGAGGACTATGATTGTTCTGCATATAAGATATATGATGTATGGTGATTATGAAGGTATTTTTCCACATTTATTGCAATTAGTTTAGCAAAGATTTAATGGCATAGAGAAGCATTAAGTATGAAATAAATTTATTCATCTATTTACTTACTAATTCTATTAATATTTACTAAGGACCAGGAACAATTGGGAATAAAAGTTGAATACGATCTGACATTTGATCTAAACAAGAATATCACATGTTTCATGTATCAAGCATTTATTTAATACTGACTAATTATATTCTCCTCTTCATTCAAGTCTTAACTCAGTTTCAGGATCATATCCTTTGGGAACCCATCTCAGATGTCACTGGGATGGGTTTGTGATCTTCCAGGGTGATCAAAGAATAGTATTCTCTGAACCCCCTTAGAATAATAATCACTCTGTTATATAATTTTACTTAGCTCTACATTAGATTGTGTAAACATTTAAAAGATATACTGTTAGTTTCCAGATTAGTATTTGACCATCTTAGCTTGCTGTCAGTACCACTCAAATTTAATAGGTATATAAATCATTCTGGGATCACATGAAGATGTGGATTCTGATTCAGTATTTCTCAGATATGACCTGCAATTCTGCATTTCTAATCTGATGTTTATACTTCTGATCTGTGGGTCACGATTATAATGACAACTAATAGATGTTATTAAATTACTAATCATTTAACGATTTACAAAGATGACAAAGAATATTAATATTTAGTGAATGAATGGGAAATAATTTTTAAAATGTTACAAGAGCTTGGAAAGCCAAAGAACAATAGAAAATGGAAGATTTAAAGATGTCCAAGTACAACCTGGATTAAGTCCAATAAAATGTAGCTTTTTCTATATCTTATAATTTGTGTAAATTGCCTCAGAATGAAGTGGGTAGAATTATACAATAGCAGAGTAAATATAATCTTTCAACATCCATTAATGGAGAAAATATTTATTGAGCATCTGCTAAGTGTCAAGGATTTTTCTAGACATGTGTTGAAAAAATACAGTAAGATCCCTGTTCTCATGGGCAAACAGTGGATAGAAACAAGTAAATAAGTGAATATAATATAATATCAGGTAGTAAGAACTGGTGCCAAAAAATTAAACATAAATACAAGAGAAAGAAATAGAATAGCCATTTTATTTTTAGTAGCTTTATTGAGATAGAATTTATAAACCATACAGTATACCCATTTAAAATATTTAATTCAGTGGCTTTTATATTCACAAAATTGTGCATCTATCATATCACCACAATCAAATTTTAGGGCATTTTTAATACTTCAGAATGAAACCCTATACCCTTTAGTTGTTATCCCTTAACCCCCCATCCCTCGGCAGCCACTAATCTACTTCTGTGAGAACAGACTTTTCTTTGTAGGAAACAATAGCAGATACCTGCATAAGGTAAAGGTGTTTTTTTGTTTGTTTGTTTGGTTCCCCGAAGATCTAATGTACAGGTGTTCCATGCTGGAGAAAGTGAATGCAGAAGGACCTGGAACTGGAAACAAGTTCTAATAATGTCTAGAAAATCACTGTCTATAATAGTGTGAGCAAGTGGAGGGCCTACATCTGAAGACTTGCAGAAATGTGTGGGACACAGCAAGGAGTTTGTCATTTATTTAGAAATAATGAGAATCCTTTGAATAAATTCGAACAAAAAAGGGCTTGAGTAGCATTGCATTGGAGAAAGTGTCTACTTACCTGAGTACAGATTCTGGGAAGGACAGAGTGAATAAAGGCAGATCCAATGAAGAGTCTAATTTAGGTTTCAGCAACCCACAGCCAACTAACCAAATCAAACCCCCAACCTGTTTGACAAAAGCCAATGAGCTAGAACTGTTTTTATATTCTTAAATGATTGTTATATAAGTACAGTTGATCCTCATTATTTATGGATATTGTATTTGAAAATTTGCCTACTTACTAAAATATATTTGTGACACTGAAATTGATAATCAGGCCATTAAGAGTCCTTAGCACACATGTACACATACAGAGCAGCCGATGATATGAGTCACCCACGAGCGTGTTCCCAGCTGAGATGAAACAAGGCTACACTCTGACTTCCTGATTCAGTTTCCTTATTGTAACTTGTATCTTTTTCCAAGTCTATTTAGTGCCACATTTTTTACATTCTTGTGCATTTTGTGGTTTCACTGTTTAAAATGACCCCTGGAGTAGTGCTAATGTGCTGTTTAGTGTTCCAAAGTTCAAGAAGACTGGGATGTACTTTATGGAGAAAACATGTTTTAGATCAGGCCTGTTCAGGCATGAATTACAGTGCTGTTGGCTGTGAGTTCAATGTTAATGAATTAATGATATACTATAAATAAGGTATCTTTAGACAGCAACACACATACAACAAACTTACATATTGTATGATTGATAAAAATGCTTGAACAGAGGCTCACAGTCACCTAAACTCCTATTTCCCCTAGGAACAGTGAGTCAGTATTTGCTAATTCAGTGTTTGTAGAGACCGTATAGAACAAAACAACTGCAGATCAGAAGAACTGTCTATAACTACATAGTACTCTCAGTTTACCTCCTAACCAGAAAAGCCTGAAATACTTACTACTTGTTACTATAAAATTATGTTTGCAAACCTGTCCCAGGATATAGTGCAGCAGGGGGAAAAAAAGGATGTTGCCTTAAACTAGAATGATGGAAGTGGAGATATGTGGAGATCTTGAGAACTTTTTATATATATTTACAATATAGGCAGAAAGGTAGAAAGTATAAAATGTTGAAGAATATGTATGTTATATATAGTATATTTAAATAAAAAATATATGTAGATATAGATATTACCAACTATTTTTTCATGCACATTGTTTAATTCATTGGTATTGCTATATAATAGTATGTCATAATAATTGTATTTCAGCCTAATTCCATGTATATTTTTTAGATTTTGGTTTATTACTGATTTTCATGCCAGATTATAAGCCATATATATGTTCCCAACTTTTATTGAAGAAAATTATGTTTTTCTGACTGCATTATAGTTATAATAGTCATTTTGTCACCTGTATGAGGTTAACATTTGCACACAGCTGATCTGATTAACTTTCCTTAATTTATCTTCACCTGATGACTGACACTCACCTTATCCTTGGCAGAAAAAGAAAAAGTTACCCTTTGAGGGTTAGTCCATTGCTTCTTTTGAAGAAAGCTATAGGACCTAAGGTGACAGGGTGGGCTAAGGTGTTAATAGTGCTTAAGGATGGGCTGGTAGAATAATATTTGTAATGAAGTTTTGTTAGGAGTTTATAATTGCACTTGGTATGCAAATAAGAGTAAGAATATGAGATGACTCCTTTTTGTGAAAGGAAAAGTTAAAAAATGAAAATTGTTTTCTCCAAATATGCAATCTTAGAGCAAGTAATTTATGTAAAGTTTGATACATGTTTTTGGTGTAAGGTAGATATATTTGTCCAATGTTCAACTGAGAGTTTTAGGAAAGAGGTAAATGTTGGGAGATATCCATAATATATATGAGAAATATATGTAGAGAAGATAAAAAAAGGAATATGCACAAGAATATATTTCCTACAAAGGGAACAGAGTGGTGGCCAGAGTATAGGGAACTAAATGATGTGGGATGGATGATGTGGGATTGATAATTTGCTAAAGAATTTACTTGAATTAACAGCACATATTTATTGCTGACTTTTAAGAAGGTTGTTTTTTGAGAAACCTGTTAAAATAAACTTCAATATATTTTGAAAAAACGAATGGTGAGAAAATAAAAGGCATATTTGCCTGTGAAGTGGAAATGAGAGAGAAGATTACGGGTGCACAATAACATGTTTTAAAAAAAGGTTTTAACATTTTATGAAGAAAGTAAACAATCTTGCCTTTTCCTATGGCCACACTACTAAGTTATCTTACTTCCGTGCCTCATTTCTTCTCATTGTGTCCCAATCCAGTGGGTTAGAAATATTCACTCATTCATTCATTTATAGTATTGTCATTGTGTACTCACTTTGTAGTGCACTAAAAGACCAGAGCTAAAGGAACACATTTGAAAGGAAAATTTGTGGTCTTTACCTTTGGAATCATCTGAATCACTGAAAATACTTGTTGCATTGTTAGTTATCTATACCTAAAAAATGGAACATGATAATCCTGGACATATCTGTATATTGCTAAAACATTGCTTCCACAAATGACATCAGGGATAATACATGTTAAACAACTTTTCTTCCCCATACTATAGAGCTACTAACTTTAGAATGCTCTTTTTTTGGGTTAAATTCATGTGGTCAACACAGTATATTAAGAAGTACATAATAGCTAAACTAATCTCTCTTTCCACAATTCAAAACATTATTTTGGCAGTATTTAATATTCTCAAAAGCACCCTGGTTATTATTTTTCTTCAACATACACACTCATCTTTATTCTTAGCATATTTTGTTATCCTCATAAACAGGATAATCAAAATTCTTCGTAGTGTTTGGGAAAAGAATTCATGTGCAGCACATATTAATGCCAAAAGTAGAACAGAATGAATAGGACAAATACTTCCTCTTGTATTATATTGCTGTCAATGTTTTGTTTGTTCATTTGTTATTGTGTCAGGTAATCTGAAATCTATCCAGTCTTTTAAACCCTGACACACACACCAAGGAGAAGTATTTGATGAGGCAGGTTGGATGGATCTGAGAGAAAGAGGTTGAGATCAGATTGGAAAAGAATGGAGGACACCGACTTTGGGTAAGCAACAATATTCTATTGATCCTGAATGACATATTTGCGTGTTATCCTTGACTAATGAGAAAACTTTCAGGAGCTGCTTTTGTTCCTTTTAATATCTCTAGTTTTGTACTGAAATTTAGATCTATTATCCAGTAATTTCAATAATTACTTTCTAAGCATTTAGCAATTCATCACAATGTTCTACATGTTCCCTCCTAAATTCACTCATTATGAATCTGATTTTGCTTAATTTATTCTCTAACATTTCATTAAAATAAATTAAATTATATGTTCTCATTAAAATGAAATGAGAACTGCATCAGGAGATTTATAACAGTACATTTGTTTAATTTCTGCAACAGTTTTATTTATTAATATTTTCATTCCATTTTTCTTAATGCTATTATTTTTACTAAAGTATGTATCTTTTTTATTACTTTATAATATCTTATCATAAATAGTTATGAAAATACGCTTATCACTACATTAAAAGCTCCACTTTCTTTTAATGTTTTTCATCAGAGACATTCAATTCTAAAATTTTAAATAGGCTCATCACTCAATGGAAAACAGTAATGTAATCTATTTTTTGTGTATTTTATTAAAGAAACTCTCCTGGTTTAATTTGATCATGTTCTTAGTAGAAGATTCACATCTTCATTCATTCATTCCACATATTTTTAAATCAAGAGTTGAGGACAAATTACCTCTTTTAGACTTTCAAAAGGTTGTAATCACTTCCAAAGTTTAACAAGTGTTGATATGTGTGTACATGAGTGTAAACAGGTGACAGAACCTCAGCCGGTGAAAGTGTTATATTTATAATCATTTAGCAATTTTAGGAATAGAAAGTACTTTTACTATTAAGATGAAACTAATGTAATTTATATTAGAAGTTTCAGTTTTAAACAAAAAATATTCTAAGTTACAGAAATGCAGTCATCTCAAAGTGACTATTATTACCTGGCTTAATTTCTTCTGTAAAAAAGATAGAGAATAGGAAATGTATTTGGGGAATAATAAGAGGGGCTGTAACAATGAAAATCAGAATAGAAGTAAATGTAAACTTTTTAGATAAGGAAAAGTGATAACATATATTAGACTTTTATTTCATGCTTTGTACTTGGTTAATGAGGAAAATTTACTCGAGAATACTCAGAAATAATAGTTTTAACTAATTTTTAACTAATTTTAATGTCTAGTCTCCTCAAATAATTTTAAGCAATATTATTATGGAACATATTTTTAAATAATCTGCTTAACCTATCTCCTTAATAAGTTTACTTTTTAAAATCTAACTTACATTGTAATAGTTACCTGAACCAATATTACAGCCCACCTCATTTGCTGTTTATCTCTTCATATTTTCCTCTGTTGCCTGATGTCCAATATCTTATAAACATGCTGCTTTTTTTTGTTATTTTTCATTTCTTATTTGTTTGTGTTAAAAGATAAACTTAGTCCATGTGATTTTTATCTTAACAAGAAGTCTTAAATACTTTTTTAAAAAATGGTAAATGTTAAGGTTAAATATTTAGGATATTGAGGTATGTTCCCAATTCAAATTTAAGAAATATTGTGACTATGTTCAGTGAACAGTTTCTAAGTATTTTGTTGGTGGTGGTTTCAGAAGATAGAGGGTAGAATAAAAGATGATGTGAAATAATCATACACCATTGAGAAGGAAGTTAAGAAACAAATGTATTTATTCATTTTATCTTGTGCTAGAACCTAGCACAAGAGCCAGGTCTTGTGCTCAGTTCTAGAGAAACTAATACCAAGAAAAAGAAGATATTTTTTCCTGTAGGAATTTCAACTATGTTTGGGGGAACTTTGTCCAAACAACATTTTATAGTTATCAATATGTTCATCCAAATAAATATTTCAATAAAGCAAGTTATAGTAGACATATGAGGTTGCCAACCTGATAGGCATTTCAACTTGTATCCTTAATAACAATTCAGTATTTGTTCATGTTTGGTGGTCCAAGAGAATGTCAGTCTCTACCATTCCTACTACAAAGTCTACTGCTCTCCTATAGAAATGTATAATGGTTTGTGTGTGAAGCAAACCTGGAAAATGGCACAGGAAAATGATGATGTGGGAACTTCAGGAAAAAAAACAAACAAACAGCTTCATCTATAATACAATAAAAGTGCCATACAAAGAAAAATATTCCTTCTTTCTTGCCTTTGTTTGGGACTATATAACTTAAAGGTGTAGCAACTATCTTACCTATAGAGAAACCTGAGGAGAAAAGTCAAGATGCTGAGAATAGAAGAGTGGACAGGTGAAAAGTTGCCTAATTTCAAAAATTCTTTTTTAAAAGATTTTACTTATTCATTTTTAGAGGGAGGGGAAGGGAGGTAGAGAGGAAGAGAAATATCAATGTGAAAGATATAAAACATCAGTTGAGTGTTGCATGCCTGCTAGCATGCCCCCAACCAGGCACCTGGCCCGCAACCCAGGCATGTGGCCTAACCTGAAATCGAACTGGTCACCTTTTAATTTGTGGGATGACATCCAACCCATCAAACCACACCAGCCAAGGCCCAAAATTCTTATTGAATGAAATATACTGTGTACTCATTATCTAAGCCACATGTATTTGTATTTGGTTATTTACAAACAAATTACCCTGACTGAAGTAAGTGTATCTTTGAAATGTAGTTCTCAGCCCAAAATACTAATACCATTAGGCATTGCTTCCAGTTCTATAAGTTTTATCTACAACTATGGAATTTAAAGCCATTAACTGTTTTTATAAGAGATATTTTCAATACTTAGTTCAAGTACCAACTGACCAATGTAATGGGTAAATTATACCTCTTGGAACTTTTGATTCAAAATAATTATGATTTTCTAGGTCAAATGAGAGGTAATAGGTAATAATTACTTCTTATTTCCTTAAATTTAATTGGAAATGTGAATACTTAATTCCACAAGTTATAATGACTGGGTTTAAATTTTTTGTCTTAACATCTTTTCACCTAAAATTTTATCTTTTTTTTTTCCATTTCTGTCATCTTGCATGGGAAAAATACTCAGAGTTCACACAATTTTCAAAAATGCTGAAATTTTGTTTAAAGCCATGTTTACTTAAAAATGTAAGTATTTTTGCATCATAAATTCAAAGTAATAATATATGTTCATCATAAATCTACCTAGTATTACAGGAGACTTATGTATAAATAAGGGTAGTTTTCACCTTGATGTCACAAAAGTGCTTCCATCTAAAAATCATCTGTTCTCAAAGTTCTTTCCCTCTCTTTGTTCTGTGACCTTCTGAATAACACCTCCATTTGCAAAGTCATAAAATGCAGAAAATCAGAAGCTAAATTGAATATGACTTCTTTCTCTTAATCACAAACAGTCTAAAGAGTAAAGTTCAATATGTTTTACTATCTTGATACCTTGCATATCCTTCCTCCCATTTTCTTCTTGTGGATAGAAAATATCTCCTGTGTATATTATTTCTCACATGTATTATTGTAATAGTTTCCTAAGTTATCTCCTAACATCCAGGTTATTCCTCTCAAGTCAATCTCCTAAATAATGTCACATGCTTCTAAAACGTTAATCTGCCCATGAGATTATTTTGCTGAAAATACACTAATAACTCTTAGAAGAGTTTTGGGATACTTTACCTTAGCAATTACTGTACTTCACAGACTGGTCCTTAGCTATCAAATACATTTGCTTTGTTTCTTCACACTACTCTCCAATGATAGTCAACTACTGAATTCTCAACTTGTGTCAAGATATTTTTCATTATCAAGAGTTTGTACATTCTGTTCTCTCTATTCTGAATGATTTTCTATCCTCTGTACATAGCTGTCTCTTTCTGGTAATTCATAACTGGGTTCCAAAAAACTGTTTCAGTGAACTTTTCTCTGACATCCCAATAGGGTAGCTTATTTACTTAATGTTACCATAACAACTTGTGTACATAATTCCCCGCATTATTTAACTTTTATGCCTGCTGTGCCAGCACACTACTTAGAATATTGAAGGCACACAATAAATGCCCGTTGAATGCATAACTATAGGGATGAATAGTTTACTACCTTGATTTATTCTTATCTTTTGTGTGTGTCATAGATGAGGCTGTTTAAAAAGCAATTTACAACTGCTTTTATACACCTGTCGTTCAAATTTGTTCATGTGGGAAAATACTTGCCAACCTGTGTTGACAGTAAATGCAAAATAAAACAAATGACACTGCAAGAACAAAAATTACATTCCGTAATGTTGACTACTTTCAGACACACTGTATAGCTTTCCTTTTCCATTATAAAATTTATTTATATTTTCTACAATGTCAAATGTTTATTGTTTCACAAAACCCACTATATCTTCCTAAGCAACTTATTCTTTATTATGCACATATTTAAACCAGTTTCAAATGTGTAAAGAGAATAGTTATGCTATAATGCTAGTTTTAAGAATATATTCACATTTCATATTTAGTATTAGGAAATATAGAGGCCTATGAGGAGATTCAAAAACTCATCATATGAATTATAACCATTCATCTCTCATCTCAATGTAAGACAAATGAGGTAGAAGAAATATTATTCCCTTGTACTGTCAGTTATTATTCTTGATCTAAAGATATGTTCTGAAGATAAAATTTGTTTTGATGGCTTGAATTTCTCTAAATATTAACATAAAACCTTACTTATAACATAAAGCTAATGTCACATTACCATAAAACTGTGGTAGGGGAAGCATAACTTTAATAAGTTTCTGAGACTAATACACATGATATTTTTATCAGTTTAGTATATGTCACATTCTCAATGCTAATATGAATCCCACAATATAGCTTTACATTAAAGGGATATATATGCATTTACTTATTAATAATCAGGATCTATTAACTGTTATATTTCTTAATGATAAGCATATTTTCTAAAATTTGTATGCAGTTGGAAATTAAAGTTAATTAAAATCTGCATCACAAAATGGAGTTTCATTTTTATAAAATAAATTTCATGAGCAAAAGTACTGAAGCAAGTATAAAATTTCAACATGACAAGTGAAAATTGATAGAATTCAGGAGCAAAATATAGTTTATACATAACATAAAAATAGGTTAAAGTACAATAGTAATTTACTTGAAACACAGGTAAAGAAAAAAATGATATTATGGTGGAAAATTATCAGATTATAGTCATGAAAAAAGTGACCTTTGAGACACTTTAAAGTTTGACACTAATCTGTCTAAATAACTCTTTATTAAACTCACACAAATGTGCTACATCTAGTTTTAATACATCATTTATAAAATTATTAAAGTATATTGGACACAAAAATAAACATTGTTTAGCCACTCTTGATTTTCATATAAATGGACAATAGGGAAGTAAAAAGGAAATAATTTGGTTAGACATAATGAAGTTTATTTGTTATTTTGATTTTTGTATTATAAAAATATTATGCTTGGGAAAGCTTTAAATGTCTGTTTCTAGTAAGTTTCAAGGGATAAAAAACACATTTCTTCTGGATGAGCTTTATTTTTGCTTGTTGTAAAAGAGGTTTCTTTCCTTGCTTCATTTTAAAAAATACACTAATTCAATATCAGCAATTCTCTTAGGCTTCAGAAATAAAAATACATGGCTTCTACGATTAAGGTGCTTACAATTTGTTGAGATATTATAATACAGTAAGATAATTGGTGCATCTCAAAGTATTATGAGAGAACAGAAGAAGCCTCTAAATATCACTAAACTCTCCAAGAATAAAAGACTTGCAATTAAGATGAAATGAAACCAACCTTAAAAGAAGCAAAGGGATTTGTTTCCATGACAGAGGAAATCATTATAGGGCAAGTGACTACTACATGCAAAAGTAGTAGAAGGATTTTGCATGTTCAAAGATAGTTTGTATAATAGTGTCACCAAGAATGAAGGTGGAAGTTAGGGGAGGCTGGAAAGCTTTAGTCAGCCACATCTGGAATAGGTAATTATTCAATTCAAAAGAGTTTGGACTTAATCCAGTTGTTAGGTTGTTTTAGACCATGAAATTACACAGGAACTCTTTTCATTTCAGAAACATAATTTTAACCTTAGGACACATGGCTTGAAAAGGACAAAGGGCAGGGAGGACAATGAAACCATAGTAGCAGACTTTTTTTTTGTAAGATAGCTCAGGTAGTGCTTTGTTGTCTTTAATTTCATTTGAAACAGTTTTGTTAGATTGTACTGTGACAGCTGTCATATCAGCATTCATTTTTTAAATTTTTTTGTATATTTTATTGATTATGCTTTACATTTCTCTCATTTTCTTCTTCCCCTTATTCCCTCCACCCTGCACCCCATTCCATCATATCCACATCAATATTTCCCCACCACCAACTTTCCCCAGCCCCACCCTTCCCCACCTCTCACCCTCAATCCTTCCCCGATTTGGCTTTGTCAATGGGTCCTTTATTTATTTCTTAAAAAACTTAGCACAATGTACAATAGCCAAGTGTTTGAAGCAACCTAGGTGCCCATCAGTAAATTATTGGATCAAAAAACTGTAGTACATTTACACAACGGAATACACAGCAGAGAGAAAGGAGGAGCTCTTACCATTTGCAACAGTGTGGATGGAACTGGAGAGCATTATGCTAAGTGAAATAAGCCAGGTGGTGAAAGACAAATACCACGATTTCACCTATTAAGTGGAGTCTAATCAACAGAACAAACAAGTAAGTAAAATGTACCTGGAGACACTGAAGTGAAGAACAAACTGACAGTGAACAAAGGAAAGCGGGGAGGCAAAACAGGGGAAATGTGGTCAAGGAGTATACATGGGACTTCATGGACAAAGCCAACGGGAGGTGGGATCGAAAGTGGAGGGTGGGTGTGGAAGGGGTGAGGGGAGTGGTTGGGGGGGGAAATGGACAAAACTATACTTGACAATAATAAAAAAATTGGTAAATTTTCTGTAGCCATTTTAATATCGAAGATGGGTAGAAAAGAAGCAACAATTAAATCTTCAAAAAAATATGTATACTTCAGCTGAAGCAGCTTCACTGCTCCATTACAGAGTTGTTCTTTAAATTGTTGCCTTCCTAGGGATTACTTTCATATGAAGTGATTGCAAAGGAATATTTTATTATTGAACTATATATATTTATATTTTGACACTACAAATAGTTTTCACTGGTTTCTAAGGGGCCTAGTGCCATAAAACCTGTCTTGTTTGGAGTGATAAGCATCAGTGAACTCTATGTCATAGTTTGCTATACTACTCTGTCGCACATAATTGTCAACATGTATGATAAAGTAGCTTTGGAAGAGCAAAGGTCCAACATGTTTCACTGTGCAGTAGAAGAATATCGCAGCTATAGTACAGATGTGGGGGTAGGTCACTAGTATCCTTTAAAAGGGATTCATAAAATAGCTGATTATAGCGAAATTATTTAACATGAGAGAATTCATAATAGCTTTTGTTCAACAGCCCTGATACCTGGAAATTAAACAATGAAAGCTGTTTAAATGATGCATTCTCAATGAGTGTGTATTCTAACATATTTCCCATGATTAACAGTATTTTTCTACTAAAATGTGTTGTACATTTTCACCTGTACTCATGCTAATGAAATGACTTTGAATTCAGCATCTCATAGATTAGCTTGGGAAATTATCTAAAAGTGGGAATATAATTATTATTCCTTTTTAATAAAAGCAGTAAAAGGAAACAGTTGCTAACACTTAACCATGAGGTTTTTATCTTCTCATTCAAAATGCAGTTCATTTCTTTTAATAATTTTACCAGAACTCATCAGCGACATCAAAATATTGGTGACATAATGATAATTAGTCCTGTTAAACTTATGTGTATTAGTAAATGTATTATACAGCTTTGTGAGAAATAATTTCTGCAGAAAATAATCTCCAACATATGTGGAAAATAAAGCAGTTAAAAGCTAAAACCTGGATCTGCTGCAGGTGCATATTAAAAAGAAAACATAAATAACAACAGAAAAAATAGAAACCAATGACTATCTGCAACACAGAGCCTAACAGGTTTGTTCTGGTTTGAAAGAGTGCAGATGTTCATTTTTCACATTTGGGTGAAAGTATGAAAGTATAAAAATCATTTCCCTAAAGGTATAAGTATACTTAACTATAATAAGATATATTTGATAAAAATATTAATAATAACTATAGTACTAAAAAGCATCAAAAAGGTATGAGATATTATGGGCAGTCTTCTAAGAAGTAATCTTATTTAGTTCTCAAAGAACCATTATATAAAATATGAATACATTCTGCATTTTTCAGATAAAGAAGCTAAGGTTAAAATAGGTTAAAATTTTTTCCAAGATAATAAGTTAATGTGAGAACCAAGTTTGAAAAGAATTATCATGACTAGTAATCCAGACTCCTACAATCAAACTGCTTTTGTTTGTTTGTTTGTTTGTTTGTTTTTTGTCAGGGCCCAAACACCCAATATCCAGGATTCTCTAGTGTCACCTCTCCACTTCCATAGATATTTCCTTTGTTCATGAAAACATGATGGAACTATAAGCAAAGTGTCCCTAAGTACATAAATGGGTAAATAACCTGTGGTACATCTTCACAATGCAATATGATTACACTAAAAAAAAATAAGCTATCAAGACATGAAAAATGTAGAAGAAGCTTAAATACATAATACTAAAAGAAAGAAGCAAATCTGAAGAGGCTGAATGTTGTATGAATTCAACTATATTGCCCTTCAGGGAAGACAAAACTTTGGACATGGTTTAAAAACAAACAACAAAAAAAATCAACAACAAAAAAACAGTGGCTGCCGAGGGTTAGGGGCCAGAGGATGGGCAGGGATGAGTAAGCAAAGAGAAGACTTCTAGGGCAGTAAAAGTATGTTGTTTGGTAATGTAATGATGAATATGTGCTATTATACAACTGTCAAAACTCATGGATATACAACCCAAAGGATGAACTCTAATATAAACTGTAGACTATAATTTTGATGCACCCATGTAGATCCCTCAGTTATAACAAATGTACCACTCTGGTGGGGGATATAGATAAGGGGGAGTTGATGCACATGTGGGGGCAGGGGATATATGAGAAAATCTCTGTACATTTTTCTTAATTTTGCTGAGAAACTAAAACGGCAAAGAAAATATATTTTATTTATAAAAACATCTGTTCGGTACTAGCTGGTGTGGCTCAGTGGATTGAGTGCTGGTCTGTGAACCAAAGGGTGGCCAGTCCGATTCCCAGTCAAGGCACATGCCTGGGTTGCAGGCCAGGTCCCCAGTAGGGGGCTTGTGAAAGGCAACCACACATTGATGTTTCTCTCCATCCCTTCCCCTCTCTAAAATAAATAAATAAATAAATAAATAAATAAATAAATAAATAAATAAATATTTTTTTTTTAATTGTGCACATTACATACAAAATTGGTCTGTTTAGTTTGTAATAGTACCTTAAAAAATACGACTTTGCTGTAGAACAGTAAGTTGGGTTGCACTGGCAGCATCCTCATACATCTGTTTACTGTGTCTCTATTATTTTATTTTGTCTTGTACTTGATTTAATCTCAAGTTGTTTTGTTCATTATATCCCCTAAGCATACAAAATTCACTGCTAATGTAACCAATAAGAAGCCACATCCAGTCATTTACCTAGAAACATGAAACTGATTAAGGACTATAAAGGTAGGAAATAAGTGATGGTTGTGCCTACCTGTCAGGCATGTCCACCACAGCTATGATTTTCAAGAACAAGAACAAAGTGACAAGAGCTGTGAAAGGATCTGCTTCATTGAAGACAATAAGACTAACAAAAATTTAGGAAAAGACCATATCAGACATGGAGAAACTTCTGACGATGTGGGTTAAAGAACAGATACAGAAGTGTATCCTTCTCAGCACTACGACAATCAGGGCTAAGCAAAAAGTTTGTTCGCAATGTTGAAAGAAAAGGCTGGACCCACTTACAATGTTGAATTTACTGTTAGCTCTGGGTGGGTTAAATAATTCCAGAATTATGATTTTATATAATGTGAAAGTAAATGGTGAACCTGTTAGGACTGATGTGAAGGCAGCTGAAAAACTTTTGGGAACTCTAGATAAGCTGATTGAGGGGGATAATTGCTTGCCAGAGCAAATATTCAATATGGATCAAATCTCCCTCTTCTGGAAATGTGTACCTGAAAAGACATTCATTCCTGAGGAGGTTAAGTCAATATCATACTTATTCTTTTAAAGATGAAATAATAGCATTGCCTGGGACAATATTGCAGGCTAGAAACCAAAACCCTTTGTGATCTGGCAAAGTAAGGATCCCAGGGCCTTGAAGCATATCAATAAGCACATACTGCCAGTGTACCATATGATCAATAACACAATAAAAGTCATGAATGACACAGCTCTATTTCCAAGATGCCCTCTTGAATATGCCAGCAAACTGGAAAAGTTCTATTTGGAGAGTAACATACCTTTCAAGATTTTGCTTACTATTAATATTGCTCTGAGGCATCTTCCTTTAAGTTATGAACTTTATCTCAACATCAAAGTGATCTTTCTTACTACAAACACCACCTCTTTCACCCAACCAATGGGTCAAAGATTTACAGTAGCTTTTAAAGGCTATCACCTGAGAATAACCTTTGCTCAGGCTACTGGGGCAACTCAGGAAGACACAGAGAAGACACTGATATAATTCTAGGAGGGTTACAATATCTATGACTGAATCAAGAACCTTGGTTAGGCTTGGCGTGATGTCACCAAGAGTGTATAAATCACATCTGGAAGAAGACACTCCAGTAACCCATTTATGACTTCTAAGGATTTATAAAGGATGGCAAGGTTGCAAATATCAATAAGGCTGTGGTTGAGATGGCAAAAAAACTTTAACCTGGGAATGGATGAGGATGACATTGAAGTACACCTAGAGGTGGTTCTGGAGGAATTGGTTAAATAGGTGTTGTTGAAACTAGAACAAGAATGCATGCATAGCTGAAAAGAAGTAAGAGAAACAAAAACTGCAAGAGAAGAAACATACAAACCCTTAAGAAAATTCATAGTGAAGAGCTTGGCTTTTTCAAACCTCAACAAGCTCCTTAAACAGTTGAAAACATGGACTCCAACAACAAAAAGTTTTCATTAATACAGAGGAATGCTCATAGTATATTATCTGCTTATAAAAAATTATGTTAAGAAAAAGAAACCAAGAAAACCATCATGTACACATTTCTAATGAATGATATCTCCTCAGGAAGAGCCTCAGACATATCCTTTAAAAGATATTCCTGAGGAAGGCGTTGTCATCATAGGAGATGACAACTTCAGGTGTGTTATTGCCCCTGAAGACACTACAATGGGACAAGACATAGGGATGGAAGACAGTGATATTGATGATCCTGACTGTGTTTATTCCTAAGCTAATGTGTATATTTGTATTTTAGTTTTTAACAATAAAAAATTAAAAGTAAAAAGAAAATAAAGATAGAAAAAAGCTTAGAGAATAATTTTATAAAGAAAAATATTTTTCAGGTAAATGTGGTATTTGAATCCACCCACAACTACATCAAGATTATGACTAGACTAGAGAATAGCCATCATTCAAAACTGTCTAAAATCTAGCTGAACAGAAGATTACCCACAGTTAAGGGTATGAAGAAGAAGCCACATCCAGAATGGTAGGAGGGACAAAGACCCTGAATGGGCTGGTTCAACACCCACATGTGGTTGATAGAAATTGGGAGGGATAGCTCAGTGGAAGATGTCCCCCTCAGGAGCAGGAGTCCTCGCCAGAGCCCCCAGTCCACAGTTCTAGTGCCAGGAAGAGAAATCCCTGTAACTTCTTAATGTAAAAACTAGGGGGGATCACCCTGGCCAGGTAGTTCAATTGGATAAAGCATTATTCAACATACCAAAGTTGCAATTTGCTGTCCAGACAGGGCACATGCAAGAGGCAACTGATAAATGTATAAGTGGGTGGAGCAGCAGATGAGTGTTCCTCTCTCTTTCTCTGTTTCTTTTTTAAAAAAAGAAAAAAAAACTAGCTGAGATTGTGGCTGAGTGAGACAAAGGGCTTCTTGAGTCCCAGGTGTTCCTCTTAAAGAGTCAGTGCATGGAATTACTTGGACTCTGAACCCCAGCACTGGAGCAGCAGCTCAAAAGTCACCGGTTACATATGAGGAGGAACTGAATTGTTTGGCATCAGGGTGAGAGCTGGTGGGGCAGCTTTCTTCCAGACAGAAGTATACACAGAATTCCCTTTTCTGAAAGCTTCCCCATGGAGCTGGCAAGTGGGCACAACATCTGATTCAGTGCCCCAGATGGATAGCTTCAGACCATATTACCCAGCTACCTCTACAAGTGACATTTTCAAGGGACACACTCAGCAGGCACCAGAACCCTGCAAAAGTAAATCTCTGTGAGTTCAGGCTCTGCACAGCTGAATGCCCGTGGTGGTTGCAGCTAGTCCTCAATAGCTCTTAGGCCCGAGTATAAATTGTCCCTACTGAGGTGACAATGGCAATCACGGCTCAACTACAACTGGAAGGAGTGCAAAGTACACCCTGAGCATAAGCATGGGGGCAACACCTGGTGTGCCCAGCTGGGGTGATAGGGGAGCTGTGCCATTGGACCCTACAGGACATCTACTACATTAGGCCACTCTACCAAACCCAGGAGACATAGAAACTCCACTTGATATATAGAAACAAACACAGGGAGGCTACCAAAATGAAGAGACAAAGTAATATGTCTCAAATGAAAGAGCAATATAAAACTCCAGAAAAAGAACAAAATAAAATGGAGATAAGAAATCTACCAAATCCAGAGTTCAAAACACTGGTTATAAGGATGCTCAATAAACTTAAGAAAAGAGTAGATGAACTCAGTGAGAACCTCAACAAAGAGGTAGGAAACATAGAAGCAGAGATAGAAAACAAAAAAGAACCAATCAGAAATGACTAATACACTAACTGAAATGAAGACTATATTATAGAGAATCAGCCCTGGTCAGTGTGACTCAACCGGTAAGAGCATCATCTCAAAACTGAAAGATTGTGATTCATAGTCAGGGCACAGACTTAGATTGTAGGTTTGATCCCTAGTTGGGCATGGGCACGTGTGACCCCCAATTCAGATGCATACAATCCCCACTTCGGGTGTGACAGGAGGCAACCAATCACTTCTTTCTCTCATTGATCTTTCTCTATTCCTTTCTCTCTAAAAGCAATTAAAAAATGCCCTCAGGTATAGATTTAAAAAGAAAAGATACAGTATAAGGAATCACTATAGAGTACATAAAGCAGAGGATCTAATCAATGATTTGGAAGATAAAAAAGTAGAAAATCCCAATCAGAATGGCACACACACACACAAAAGTTTCCTTAGAAAATTGGATAGTATAAGGAGCCACTGGGACAACTTCAAGTGTACCAACTTTTGCATCATAAAGGTGCTGGAAGAAGAAGAGAGAGAACAAGGAACTGAAAACCTATGTGGAAAAAATAATGATGGAAAATTTCCCTAGCCTGGTGAAGTGAATAAACATACAAGTCCAGGAAGTCCACAGTCCCAAACAAGATGAACACAAAGAGGTCCACACTGATACCCATCATAATTAAAATGCTAAAAGTTAAAAACAAAGATAATTTTTATGTTGTTTTGTTATTGTCATTTTATTTTATTTTGATTTAATCTTTATTGTATTTTTCCCATTACCATTTAGTCCCTCTATATGTCTTTCCCCCAGCAACCACCACATTGAATCTTAAAGCAACAAAAGAGAAGCAGTTATCTACAAGGAAGCTCTCATAAGACTGTCAGCTGATTTCTCCACAGAAACTTTGCAGGCCAGAAGAGATTGGAAAGTGATGAAAAGAAAGGACCTATAACCAAGACTATTCTATCCAGCAAAATTATTATTTAGTATCAAAGGATGTATAAATAGCTTCCCAGACAAGGAAAAGATAAAGGAGTTCATCACGATCAAATCAGTATTACAAGAAATGTTAAAGTGTCTTCTTTAAGAAGAAAAAGAAAATTCAAAAGTACAAATAAAAAAATGGCAATAAAACACATCTATCAATGAATAATTCAAATGTAAATGGATTAAATACTCCAATCAAAAGACATATGGTGGCTGAATGGATAACAAAATAAGACCCTGACGTATGATGTCTACAAGAAACTCATTTCAGATATGGAAGCAACCTAAGTGCCCATCAATAGGTGAAGAAGAAGTGGTACAAATATACAATTGAATATGACTCAGCCATTGTAAAAGAATGACATCTTGCCATCTGCAACAATATGGGTGGACCTAGAAGGTGTTGTGCTTAGTGAAATGTAAAGTAGAGGAAGAAAAATGCCATATGATTTCACTGACATGTGGAATCTAAAAAACAAAATAAAAAAGCAGAACAGAACAGATTCATAGATACAGAAAACATTGGTAGTTAATGAATAGTCACAGGGATGTAAAGTAAAGCATAAGGAATCCTGTCAATAATATTGTAATAACTACATATGGTGTCAAATGGGTACTAGATTTATTAGGGTAATCACTTAGTAAGTTATATAATGTCTCAACATTGTGTGGGCCACCTGAAACTAATATAATATCGAGTGTCAGTTTTAACTGAAAAATAAAAATAATACTTGTAGTAAAAAAAGGAAAAAAATTTTGTAGAGTGGTAAAATCTGTTTGTTTTAAGGTATGTTATTATAAAACTCAGAATGTTTTTAAAAAATTAAGATGTTTATAGCATAAAAAGTTAGCTAGCTAAGGTTAATTTATTATTAAATAAATAAAAACATTCTTATAATTTTAGTGTAGCCTAAGTATACAATTTATAACATCTACATTACTGTATGGTAATATCCTAGGCCTTCACATTCACTCTCCATTCACTGACTCACCCAGAGAAGTTTCCAGCCCTACAAGCTTCATTCATGGTAAGTGTTCTTATACACGTTTACCACATTTTTTTCTTTTATATTGTATTTTGACTGTACCATTTATATGTTTAGATATATGCATATCATACAAATACCATATCTATGTTTAAATATACTGAATACTATAAGCACTGTAATATAATTGCTTATGGTATTCAATACAGTAACATAGTCTACAGGTTTGTAGCCTAGGAACAGTGGGCTATACCCTATAGCCCAGGTGTGTAGTAGGCTATACCATCTAGGCATAGCCTATAGATTTGTGCAAGTGCAATCTATAATGTTTGCACAATGACAAAATTACCTCATGACACATTTCTCAAAATGCATTTCCATTGTTAAGTGATTTATGACTGTATGGTTAACCACTTTTAGATTTGAATTAATGAATATGCATGTTTAAATGATAAAAAGTACTCAGTCATTAGGCTGATGATCTATGGAGGGCACCATAAAAATTATGGCCACCATGCTGATTTTATAAAATCTTTGAACATTTCTTATTTTCCCAGCTGAATTTCAACATTCTTTAACTTAGAACTTTGTCTTCGGAAAATATAAAATTAGGAAGATAAAATTCATACTACAGTCTTTACTTCTCTTGTAATGTTAAATTTTAAGATACTGAATTTACTCTTCCAAGACATCGTGATAGGAAAAAAGGGTTAAAAAGATTTCTTGTCTACTATATTTTCCATATAAAATATTAGTATATGTTATATGCTTTTACCTCTGTCAGCCTCTATAGTAAATACATTTTCTTCCTTGCTAATTGGCATGGTGAACACTCAATAAGCCTAAGTTATTGAAGGAAAACCATTGTAGAATCAATATACAAGAAATAGAACTTTGTTGTTTAAAGACACAAGCTTTGTTGATGTTGTTACTTCGTTAAAACTTAGTCCTCCTTACTCTAACTGTAGTATATACCTCTTTTTCTTTTGCCTGAATGAATGTAAAGAACATTTGTAATTTTTTGACTATCCATCAAACAAATCCCAAGACCCTTTCTTTACCACCTCTTAATCTATTTTAATGGAGTAGTATTTCTAGGAGATCATTGCCTTGCACTACAGAAAACCATAGGATGATTAACCATTCCCTGCTCAGAAATAGCATGGGAGGTAGAAAAATGTTTGAGTCTCAGACAAATGGAAAAGTCCTGGAAATTTTGGATTTTGAATGATGGTGAACTAAACTGTTTGAGAGGTGGCCTCAGTAATAGCAACCACTTAGTAAAACCTCCACAATTCTTTCCACTTCCCCTCAGCATGCCTTTCAGACCTCCAGATTTCCAAAGATTTCATTGACTCCTAACAGCCTCCTTATAAATAATTATAATTGTTAGTATAAAATTATATTTGTTGTTATTGTTATTACTTAATGCATCCAGAGTTAGGATTTGTATATTGAAACCAAAAACCTTAACTGATACAATTTACTTTTTAAATTACTTTTAGCCCCGACCTGTGTAGCTCAGTTGGTTGGAGTATTATCCTACACAACAAAATGTTGGGGAGCACACGCCTAGGTTTGCAGGTTATGTCTCTGGTTGGGATGCTTATGGGAGGTGACCAATGGGAGTTTCTCTCTCACAATGATAGTTCTCTCTGTCTCTGTCTCTGTCCCTCTCTCTAAAATCAATAAATATTTTTAAAATTTTATAAAAGAATTTTAAAATAATTTTTATTGTTATTCTAACACAGTTGTCCCCAATTTTCCCCCTTCTCCACCCATCCCACTATCCACTCTAACAGTCAATTCCCACGCTGTTGTCTGGGCCCTTCCCCTTCTTCGCACCATTATCCTCCTCCCCGCCCCCACCTGGTCACTTCCAGTCTTCTCATGCACGTTTTGATGTCTGTGGTTCTACTTTGTTTGTTAGTTTATTTTTTTATTAGATTCCTTTCATAGGTGAGATCATACAGTATTTGTCTTTCACTGACTGGCTTATTTCACTTAGCATAATATTCTTCAGTTCCATCCATGTCATCACAAAAGGTAGGAGTTCCTTCACTCTTTCTGCTGCATACTTAGTATTCCATTGTGGAAATGTACCACAGGTTGGTTGGTTGTTTGTTTTTTTGACCCACTCTTTTACTGATGGGCACTTAGGCTGTCTCCAGCACTTGGCTTTTGTAAATAGTGCTACTATGAACATTAGGGTGCATAAGTTCTTTCAAATTAGTGATTTGGGATTCTCTGGGTATAATCCCAGCAGAGGAATTGCTAGGTCAAATGGCAGTTCTATTTTTAGTTTTTTGAGGAAATCCCATACTGTTTTCCACAGTGGCTGCACCAACCTGCATTCCCACCAACAGTGCACGAGGGTTCCCTTTTCTCGGCATCCTCACCAGCCCCTGATGTTTGTTGATTTATTATGATGACCATTCTGACAGGTGTGAGGTGGTATGTCCTTGTGGTTTTATTAACATCTCTCTGATGTCTAGTGATGTTGAGCATCTTTTTACATGTCTATGGACCCTCTGTAGGTCCTTGGAGAAGTATCTATTCAGGTTCTTTGCACAGTTTCTAATTGGATTGTTTGTCTGCCTGGTGTTGAATCATATGAGTTCTTTATATATTTTGGAGATCAAACCCTTGCCTGAAGATCATTGGCAAACGTGTTCTCCCATACGCTTGGTTTCTGTTTTGTTTTGATGATGGTTTCTTTAGCTGTGCAGAAGCTTTTTACTTTGATGTAGTCCCATTTATTTCTTTTTATTTATAATACCTTAGGGAGTATTTAGTGGATTTTAAACACTCATTTTTGTTAATTTTTTTTCTTCCAAAGAAGAATATTTTTGTTAATTCTTTTAAATTTTTGTTAATCCTTTAAATATTTTTGTTGTTATTTTGAGACTTAATAAATCCAAATATTCACTCCTTTGGAAGAGATGATGTTCTTGAGTTAAGTATCATTACCTAGTATTTTATGGTACATATATTGTTATGTTTGTAAACACATACCTTAAGTACCCACAAGTTTCCTTTCAATATATAACCAAAAAATTTTTCATACCACTAATTTCCAAACGTATCTTAATTTTGCTCTTGTGTCTTTTTTTTTTTTAATCCTTGACTTATTTATATCTGAGAAAGAAAATATTTGGTTCAAATTCTCTTCTAATTCTAGTGATGGAGTCTGATGTAGAACACTTTTCAAAGGCACTAAGTCTATATGCTGAATTGAGTTTAGACAATACTATATTTGGAGGATGTTTCAGTATGTAAGCAATATTTTGAAAATATGTAAAGAGGTTTTTTTTTAATTGCATACATTTTTTTTTCCTGCAGATATGATAGCTTTTTCTCATTCTTCTTAATGGACCATCTGTCTCTTTCGGTGTCTCGACCTCTAGTGATGACCTTCTCTCAAACTATGCTTGTTTCTAATTTGTGTCTAACCTTTACTGCCTGTGAGATATAGGAAAAACCTATGGAATAAAGTTCCTCCTGAATTTTAGACCCATATACCCAAATATCTATTCATCATCTTCACTTTACTGTCAAAAAGATACATCAAATTTCTCAAATTTTTCCAAGCTTCATATTTCCTTATTTCATATTTACTTCCCAAATTTATCCCCCATTTTCTTCCCATTTATTTGGATATTTGAAAACTCTAGAGCCTTAGTGAAACTCATCATTTAGTCACACCTCTTATTCCAATTCCTCATCTGGTCCTATTAGTAATAACTTAAAGAATATACTCTGAAACCCATCAATTCTCAATTTGTCAACAGATACCCAGACCCAACCACCAATATCCCTTGTTGAGATTACCAAAAAGCCTTGTAAACTGGTTTCTCATTTCTGTTTCTGTGCCCTTCAGGAGTTTTTATCAGAGAAATAACAAAGTAATTGCAAAAATTTAAGTCTGATCAATTTCATGTCTATACAAAGCCTTCCAATACACTCCAACTAATTAGAATTCACATGATATGGCTACATGATATGGCTGTGACTATATAATAGGGACCTTGCTTATTTCCTTCTTGTTGCAAACCTTTTTGGTTACTCCTCTTCATTGCCAAAGGCCTTCTTCTTGATCTAACGGGTCTAAAGACACTTGGTTAACTCCTACTCAGAGTGTTTTTATTTGTTTTCTGATGCTATTTACATAATTATTCTGCCTCTTTATTCAAGTTGTCAGCTCAGATTCTACCATCTCAGAAAATTTTTTATTGTTTACCAGTTAAAAATAAGCCTGACTACAAATTAAAATTTTAAAATTCAGTTATCCATAAGGGAAGGCACAATATATTTTTCTCATGTAAAGATAACTTTAGCAGTAAGTATCTTCTGGGTAAGCTCAGCTTCTCAATGATGCCATCAGACATTCACATTTCTTTTCTATTTTTATTCTCTTTTTGTTGACTTTTACCCACATGCTTATCCACTTTATATGAATTAGATATCTACTCTACTGACAGATTGCATGTTCATGTTTAAGTTAAAAATTCTCAAAAGAAATTTTCAATTTGGCAAGATAAAAAATTATGTTTATATGGTGTACCATTGAGAAAGTTTTATGGATGCTGATGATCTTATTATGAAATCTGATAGTCAAAACATTTTGAAAACTAAAAACAATAATGAGAACTTTCCACAAGTTACCAAATCTTTAAAGGCAAATGAGTTAAGTAGTAAACTGTGGTATTAGTTTATGGCTAGAAATAATGCCTATGTGATATTAATATATTGTTAGAATAAGTAAAATAATGAGTTCTATAAGATCCTGGAAAGAACCTCTATATAATTAAACCTTTTTGGAAAGTGTTTTACCAGTATACATAAAAACTTAAAATGCACATTATTTTGATCTAAAAATTCTCTTCAGAAATTCATAAGTAGGCAAGGGAATAGAACCATAAAAGACCCCCCAACAGGCAAACCAATCCAGAGAAAAAGAACAGAGGAGGGGGTATAACACACCCTGGTTTCAAATTATAGTACAAAACTACAATAATCAAAACAGCATGGTATTGGTTGAAAAACAAACAGAGTAATGGCCAATAGGTTTAGGAACAGAAACTCAAGTTCACTAGCTATTAAGGAAGTGCAAATCAAAACCACAATGAGATGCTACCTCATGGCTGTTAGAATAGGTATTATCAATAAGACAAGAAATAATGAGTGTTGGAGAGGTTGTGAAGAAAAAGAAACCCTCATGCACTTCTGGTGGGAATGTAAATTGGTATAGCCACTATAAAAAACATTATGTTTTTATTAAAGAAAATAAAAATAGAGTTACCATATGACTCAGTAATCTATAAAACATATATTTGTAAAGATATATGCATCCCTATGTTTACTGCAGCATTATTCATGGTAGACAAGGCATGGAAATGATGAAAGTGTCCCTTGATATATGATTGGATAAAGAAGATGTGATACCCATATGCAATGGAATACTACTCAGCCATAAGAAAAGATGAACTACTGCCAGTTTCAACAACATGGATGGGTCTTGAGAGTTATCATACTGAATTAAATCAGATGCAAATGAAGAATCATATTATTTCACTCATGTGATATATAAAAGTGAAAGAAGCAAACAAAACAAACAAGTAAAAAAACAAATGAACAAAAACTCATAGACACAGACAACAGTATGGTGGTTACCAAAAAAAAAAAATGGGGATAGGGGAATAGTAGGAGAGAATAAAGGGGTCAAATGTATAGTGACCAAAGGTAACTTGAATTTGGGTCTTGAATACACAATGTACTATGCAGATGATATATTATAGAATTGCACACTTGAACCTATATAATTTTATTAACCAATGTTACCCCAATAAACTTAATAAATATATTTTAAAAGACATTTAATATAACCATATATATCCATGCAATATTTATAAAGGAAATAAATTATAGCTTTAAAATGTCCATCAACTGAAGAATTCTCTAACCATAATAATCCCAGGCTGTAGAATAATATGAAATTTTATTAAACATCAAGTAAATTTGTACAATCTAATGAGACAAGAATGATATACTTTAGGTAGGAAGATAATGTTCAACATTCAGTTTTGTGTTATGTATTTCACTGTATCCCTGTGTAGTTTTCAAAAGCATTCCAAAAGGTATGGAGAGGTGAACTAAACTCTTGATGGTTTTTCCTTCAGGGCCCTGGAATGGGGTATCGGTCAGAGGAGGGGAAAACCCTTTTACATTACGCACTTCAGTAATTTAAATTTTTTTACAAACACACATTATTTTGAAATTAAAGCTATTCATATTTTCTATGTCTTGTATTCTTAATGGCATTTCTTAAAATTATAGTTACCACAATCTTTTTGTTCATTTTTAGCCCCTTCAGTATTCATTCAATATGTAACAATCAAATCAATGTTATCACTTTATAGCCATACCTCTTAAACTACTTTGTGGAGTTAATATGCAATATCTATTTGTACTTCACTTATTTTATGAAAATTATATAATTATTTACATAATAACATGACTAAAATACCAAACCTAATCATCTCACCATAGGTAAATCACCTTTGGCTTGTTATAATGTAGAGAAAGACTTCATACATTCTATTAAAAATTATTTTCTATTATAATACAACTGTAATTAATAATATGAAATTAAAATGCCATCACATAGTCATCTCACAATAGATAAATTACTTTTTCCTATTGAGTATAGACTCTAAACACACTGTAATTTTATTTTTATTATAACACAACCAGATTGCAGTTGAAATGTGTTGACACACACTAAACCTTAAGTGCATATCTATATATCAAAATTTTGGGATGACTACTAAAGACTCCTTAGTTTGTGAATAGCTGTTATTACTTCAAAAGTTTTAGAATATGACAATAATACCTTTTGCTTGCTTGAGAAAAGCATTTTATGTTCAGGAAGTGTTATAAGTTCCATTACATGCATTTGAAGTGAAGTTTAAGACAGACAGAGTGAGATCATACATACATATCTATCAGTGTAAGTTTAGTCATGCTGTTGTTACTCACTAACCCAAAATCCTAGTGTTTAACATACTAGAGATTTATATTCTTCTTGAGATGATTCTGAGGTAAGCTGTACAGCCTTCAACCATCTTGAATCTACACCTGCAAAATTGATGACCTTCAGATTTTTAGCTGAAAAAGGGGAATAGAGTGGATAAACAAACTATTAACTGTGTTTGAGCAGAATTTAAAACATACTACACTCCTGTTTCATTGACAATCATTAGTAATGTAATCTCAGTCTCATTCTAAGACAGGCTGACAAATACAAACACATGGATATTTTGTTAGTTTTATTTATTTTTTTCACCATGCCAAGGCACTATGTGAGGAAAACTGTGATAAAGAGTATTAACATCTAAATTCTAAACAAAATTTGCCAAATGGTTACATAACTTATTGGCAGGAAAAAGCAAAACAAAACAAAGCAAAATGTGGGCAGCCCCTGTCTTTAAAAAGTTATAATGCTCTGGACCAGACAGATAATTAGTCATGGATGTGTAATAAAGGTGAGATATATGCAATCATAATAGAAAAACAAAACTTTATAGAATAATAGCTGCCATTTTCAATGCTATTCTAGTCTCTGCCTTTCTGTGCTTATACTTGGGTTCTCTTTCCTACTAACTTAAAAATGTTCTTTGGTTAGTATTTCTGTATAGATGATTATTGTATTTCAAATGTTTTTATTTAAACTTCATTTTTCATAACTATTTTTTCTGGGTAGAGAGTTCTGTTTTACAATAATTTTTTCTTTCACATCTTTAGGTAGTTCTTTAAGTAATTCATTCTGTCATCTTTCCTTTCTAAGCCTCTTGAAATCTCAGGTGTAAGTCTTACTGTTTCTTCAGAGGTGGTGCCGCCTTTTATTCTAATTGCTTTTAAATGCTCTGCTTTCTTTATTTCCAGTAGTTTTACTTTCATGTGCAGAGGAATACAACATAAGTCGTTAAAAATAAATAAATTAACTAAGAGAAATGTAAATAAGAAGGAAAGAAGAAAGGAAGGACGACAGGGAGGACGGGAGAGAGGAAGGGAGAGAGGGAGGAAAGATGTTGGTTAAGGAGCACAAACTTCAGTAGGCATTACCCTACCATAAACAACAAGGATATATACAGTTTGAATCCTGAAAGAAAAATAAGTGATGAGATCAAATTTTTTTAGGTGAACACAGTAAGAACTTACATTACATCCCAGTAGTTATTACTAAAAATTGCCCTTATCAAGTTCTAGTATTATACAAATGTTTTTCATTATACAGGGTGCGGTAAAAGTAGGTTTGCATTTGTGAGTGTGCAAAACACAGAGTTTGTTCTTATACTATTAAATATTATTATATTATTTTCCATATGAACAACTATAAACCTCCTTTTGCCACAGCCTGTACATTTAATGTTCATAATAACCCATCAGGGTTCATTCCCCATTTTATGGTAGAAACTAGCCTTCAAAGTTTCCAAATAGTAAGGGATAGAACCTGGATCACAATCTAGTTATGATATATCTAGAATCGGAATAGTATAATCGATAAAAATGTTTTGATGAATAATTTAGTAAGATATATTAAATTCTTTGGCCCAGAAATTTCATTGATGGAGATTTATCATCTGAATAGATTTGCAAAAGATATATGTATAAGATTCAATAGTACAACTTTATTTGCAATAATGAAACCCAAAAATGACCTAAATTTATGTCAGTGGGGAACTAGATAAATAATTAGTTCATCTGCTCAATAGACCAACAAACACCAAAGGGCTTGTGTGAAATTTTCTCCAAGATACATACATTAAGTCAAAACTTACAGTCTCAGATTATATATATAATAACATTCCATTTATGAAAAGATTGTGTGTTACAAGCTGCTTGAAATTTTTGAAGGTTTTCACATATATTCTTAAAACATAATGACTTCAGAAATGTGGTTGGGAATGTATAGGCACGATGAACATTAAAAAATTAAAAGAATATATTATTATTAGGATGTATATAAATTATACAAGGTTTAGAGTCAAGTTTTTCAAAGATACCTTTTCATCAGAAGTGACCTCCTAAATTATTAATTTCATATGTCAATTCCAGATACTAGTTTGATTATGAAACACTTTATTGTAAAATTACTATTGTGATCGATATGTAAGTGTATATGATATCCAATACAATGTGACATTTATTTATAACTCAGAGATTCCCTTGATTTTTATTTTTATAATATGCATAGAATTACCATAGGTTGGAAAATTTTAAAAATCTATCTTATTTGCATTATCACCCATAAAAAAGAATAATTTTCAAATGTATAAGAAAGATAGTATGGACAGTTTAGGCAGTCTCAAACTTAATAATGGATGTAAGCAAAACTCTACAATTTACTTTTTGCCCAAAATGTTAATGTAGTTTCCAAGATTAAGTGTCAGTTTCACTGAATTAATTGAATAAGGTATGATGACTTTGTTAAGTGTTGCCACCAGATGTGGCAAGAAAATTTCATTTTAAATGCTGCTTCATTTCACACAGGATTGGGTGCATTCAGGGTGCTATGGAAGGGTCATCAAGGAACATGCATAAAGGACCCATTGACAAAGCCAAATGGGGAAAGGATTGAGGGTGGAAGGTGGGGGTGGGTGGGGCTGGGGAAAGTGGTGACAGGAAAATGTTGACCAAAAAAAAAAAAAAAATAGACAGGGGGAGGCTAAGAATAGTATAGGAAATTAAGAAGCCAAAGAATGGATATGTACAGCCCATAGACATGGACTAAGAGGTGTGGGGAGGATGGGATGGGGTGCAGGGTGGAGGGGATAAATGGGGGGGGAATGGGACAACTATAATAGTATACTCAATAAAATATACCAAAAAAATAAAAATAAATGCTGCTTAATTTCAAATATTTTTACATTGTTAAGTTTAGGAATTAAGGAACTCAATCCTGAAGGAATGCTGCAACTGCTTATGAAATTATAATCCTATCTAAAATAGAGTTCGTAGTTATATATATGTTCCATTATTTTGCTAGAATTCAAAAAAGACTAAATAACCATATGTTTCCTGGTATTCTAGTGCCTGCTTGCACTGGTTTTCCAAAGTATGCACCTCTTCCCAGTATCACATTCATTGATGACTGACTCTCTGGTGGCTTGAATCCACCATGGTGGAGGTATTACAGAACAATTAGGAAATTCTAGATCTCATGGTTCTTCGCTTTGTTCTTTGAAGAGAAGTTCGTTAAACATTTACCTGCCCATGACTGATTAGAACCTTGATAGAGCATAGAATTTGCAGTCGCACATCAAAGACCCAAGTTCTGCCACTTAGAAGTTGGGTTGCTTTCCCAGGTCACTTGACATCTGAAAGTCGCCATTTCATAACCAGGAAAAGAGTACAACTTACTTAACCTTCTCAGCTGCTTTAAGGATTCAGTAAATTTAATATATGGAGTATGTTTAAGTCACTGTCTGCCACATATAAATTCTGAATAAAATATAATGATTTGGCTCCCTCTTCTCACATTTAAGCTGGTTGCCTTGTTATCTTATTCTATTATGGCCAGGCGTGGAACCAACATAGACAGACAAAATGAAGAAGTGGAGAAAATAGAATACCATCTAACAGTTAATACTCACGCCTATTAACTGCTGAAAATGTTATCTTAAACATATAAACTATTACCGTTTGATTCTTTGCAGATGATCATTGCTAAGGGGGGAGAGGCTATGTTAGTTCCTTTTGGTTCCTGTTAACAATTTTGCCCACTTTTTATTCCTATAGTTATAAATTGCAGTAGTTAAGAGTGACTGTTCCTACATAATTTTAACCTAAGAAAGGATTACTAATGAAGGCTTGTTTATCGACTGTTTATTTACTGGTCTCTGGCTAAGGAGGAGTCTGGCATAATGACTCTGGCACTGAATAAGGAGCATCGATTCCAAGAAATGTGACATTTGAAGAAAGAGTGGGATTTGGAAAATAATTGAATACCAAGTAAGACATCATTATTAGTCAAAAATATGTATTACATGTATGCTACTTAAATTACTACATTCAATTGTTTTGTGACATAAATATACTCATTTGTACTTCAATATTATAATGATTTTTAGAAAAAAAATGCTTGTATTCTTTGAAGAACACATTTTATGTATTTAAGTGTGAAAGTCTTTTTTTTTCCTTTTTTTTTCTTTTCAGGTTTTAGAAAGCTGTTTGCAATTATAATAATATGTTTACTATATTTTAATGATGTCAAAAATATACACTTTTTAATTCATCTTTATATGTTCTATCTAAAAATCTTAACTTTGTGTTCAATAAAGAAGTCCTTTATGCATAAATTAAATTATTAAATACCTCTATCCCTCATTATTCAAAAAGGTAGATTATAAAATTACTAAACTCAGGTGGTACTTTTTACAAAAAAACATTAAAGTGGCTCATTCATTTCCCCTGTCCCCTCTCCTGCATGTCCCACTTCAGAGCCAGCAGCTGAGCCACACAAGGAGATGTTTAACAGATAACACAGATGCTAAGGTCTGGAATACATTTCTTAACACTGACATCTGTGTATGTGAAGACTTGGCTGCTTTCTTCATTTGGTACTTGGATGGGGCTTTTATGTCTGTTGACTTCACTGCTAAATGGCTCAAGTCTGTGTAGCAGGTTCTAATGACCTGCTGAGGAAATCAGCCAGCCATTGATGAACAACTTAAAAAGTTATGATCCTGGAAACTTGTCATCTCTCTTTCTATGACTGACCTATGTCTAGAGGAATTTGTCCCAATTTAATAAAAATCACCTTAAATAAACTTTATTCACAATTTCATGTAGAATTAAGAATATAAAGTGCTCTTCACTAAGATAATCTCAAATCCATTCTGTTTCTTTAATTTTTTATTATGAAAATTTTACTGTTTTAAGCAAAATATTTCTGACATCCATATGCAATTACTTTCAAAACCTGAGTTCCTCTACTTTAATAATGATCCTATGGTTCTTGTTTTCTTTTTCTTTATTTTTTTCTTAAAGGAATTTTACCTCTATAAACCATATGGCAAAGGGACAAGACAGAACAGGGAACAGGAATCACAGGACAAATGGGAACAAACAGCCAAACAGCCAGATGTGAAGACAGACAGCATTACAACTATAGAGGTGGCAGTTTCTGGGCTCCTACAGTGCAGAATTTTTTTTTTTTTTTGACTAGGAAAACCACCGCAACTTGTGTGGTTGGTGTGTAGCTAAAGGCCATGTCTCTCCTATGACATGATCTAATAAGGAGTTGGAGTACTTTCAATGAGGAGGTGCTAATGGACCCTGAATTTTTTTTCTTTTTTTCTTTCTTTTTTTCATTGTTTTTAGAGAGAGAGGAAGGGAGAGAAAGCACCATTGACTGGTTGCCTCCTGTACTGACCAGGACCAGAGATGGACACCCAGACCAGGGATTGTAGGCATCCGGACCTATGGGCTCATGTGCCTGGACCTGAGATTAAACCCACAACTTAGGCATGTGCCCTGACTGGGAATAGGACGGTCCAACCAACTGAGCTATACCAACCAGGGCAGAAAACTAGTTTTAAAAGAGACCATAGAGGCCCTGGATGGTGTGGCTCAGTGTATTGAGCACCGGCCTGGGAACAGAAAGGTTGCTTGACTGATCCCCAGTCAGGGCACATACCTGGGTTGCAGGGTAGCTTCCCAGCGTGGGGCGCTGGAGAGACAATCCACATTGATGTTTCTCTCCCTCTCTTTCTCCCTCCCTTCCTCTCTCTCGAAAAATAAGTAAATAAAATAATTAAAAAAGAGATCATAGAGGGTTCAAAATTGCAACGTTTTTGTCCAGGCCCCCAAACCTCTCCTTCTAACAGTTGCCAGTCTCTTTTCTCGCATTAAAAAAAAAAAAAGCTAAAACCCATTTTTTTCAGTACAGTAGTCCCCACTTATCTGTGGTTTCACTTTCCCAGGTTTTAGTTACCTGCAGTCAACTGAGTTCTGAAACTATTAAATGGAAAATTCCAGAAGTAAGCAATTTGTAAATTTTAAATTACATGCTGTTCAGAACAGTGTTATGAAATCTTACACTGTCCACTCTGTCACACCCGGGACATGGTCATCCCTTTATCCAATGTACCCACACTCTCTACTTTACCCCCCTGTTGGTCACTTAGTAGCCACCCCAGCTGTCAGATCAACTCTCAAGGAATCACAGTGCTTGTGCTCAAGTAACCAATATTTTACTTAGTGATGGCCCCTAAGCATGCAAGTAACGATGGTGGCAATTCATATATGCCAAAGAGAAACTGTGAAGTTCTCCCTTTTATTGGGAGTGTAAAGTACAGTGCAAGATACTTTGAATGAGAAAGACAGCATGTTTACATAACTTTTATTACAATATCTGGTTATATAAAATACATTTTATTGTTAGTTACTATACTTAAACTCTTACTGTGCCTCTTTTATAAATTAAACTTTATCATAGGTTTGTATAGAAAAAAATAGTATATATAGGGCTGGTACTGTTCTCAGTTTCATACATCCACTGGAGGTCTTAGAAGTGTCCCCCACAGAGAAGGGGTAGCTACTGTACTAGAAAATTATTAATTTATAATTTCTTTGTTAGGTAATGGAATCCAAGCCATTATATTCTGAATCCAAATAATTATCATTATAGTAGAAAAGTATTTTAAATGCATTTATAAAAACATAAATACAGAGAATTTTATTTCATATTTTGGCTAGAAGGTTCTCAATTTAGTGAATACTTTAAATATATATTAATAAACATTTCTTAAAATTTGGTCCTTTTAAAATTATGTACTCTATAAAAATATTTATCAAACAGCCTCAACACTGACCAAGATGAGAAATTGAGTGTCAATATTACCAGTCAGAGTTCAGGAGAAATAATTTACTCTTAAGTATTTAACTGTTACCTGGTTTTGTATTCAAAATAAATGAAAACTCATTTCATATTTCTCTTCAGACCTATATTTTCCTTTTTGCTATTCTTTTTTATTTTTATTTTCTAGCTTCTTTCTTTAAATAATAAACTGAGGTAGATAAATGTAGTACTTGAATCCTCCCACAACCATATCAAAATTACAACCTGCAGAACAACCACCATTCAAAACTGCCTAAAACCAAGCCTGATGGAAATCCTACAACTAAGGATATAAAGAAGAAGCCACATCGAGTCTGCTAGAAAGGGCGTAGGTGTGAAAGAGGTGGGTCCCAAACCAAGTGTGAGAGTTTAAAATCAAGAGGGATATCTTGGCTTCGGTGGTCCTCCATAAGAAGTGAGGGGTGCTAGCCCAATACCAGACCTCCAGCCCAAGTTTCCAGTGTCAGGAAGACAAGTCCCCATAAATTCTCTCTGTGGAAACCAGCAGGGTATTATGGCTGCTGGAGTCCCAGGTAATTCCTCTCAAAGGGCCTGTGGGAAGATTTACTTGGACTTAACTGCCTCTGAGGCCCAGCATTGGGCCAGCTGTTTGAAAGGCACCAGGGACATACCAGGAAGAACTGAATTTCCTGACATCAGGTTGAGGGCCGGAGAGGCTGCTTACTCCCAGACAGAAGGGCTGACAGAAGCCATTGTTCCTTTTCTTAGACCCCCTCCACAGAACTGGCAGGTGGGTGCAATATCTTAGTTTCCATCAACCTGGCTAACACTGTTCACCCCATCATGGTGATTCCCTGAAACACTACTCCACCCAACACGTTTTCAGTAGCTTTCCCATACCAAAAACCTGTTTTGGCTCATGCTTCAGACATTACTAAAACCTCTTAAACAAGCAACGTCTGGCTTCAGTGTGCTCTGCACCTCTTGCTAAGTGGCCCTAGGCCTGGCACTAGCAGCAATTGGAGTTGATTCACAGTTTGCTTTGATTCATAGCATGGCCTTGGCTGGGCACTTCCAGGCCCAATGTAAGTAGCAGCCATCTGAAGGCCACTCAGTAGGTCATGCAGGGTGGCTGCAGGGAAGGCACAGTGACTGACCTTGCATCTTCTGCGAGGCCCTGAAACAGTGTACCTGGTAGACAGCTTCAGACCACACTGGATTTCAACCCTACTACCTCCACAAGTGACACACTCAAGAGGAAGAAGACTTGGTGAGCACCAAGGACCCACTGAAGCAAGCCCTGCTCCATAGAGTTGACTCCTACATAGCAGCTCCTCTAATGTAGTCACAGCCAGTTGACCAAGGGGTCAATCCCTCATAGCAATCGAGGCTCAACTACAAGAAGATAGTATACGCAGCCCACATAGAGATGCACCAGGAGTGCCTAGCTTGGGTAACTGGGAAGGATGGGCCACTAGGCCCTACAGGACAGTTACTATGTAAGGCCAACAAACAAATTCAGGAGATATAGCAGCTTTATTTAATATATAGAAAAAACAAATAAACAAACAAACAAAAAACAGGGAAATCCAAAATGTAGAAACAAAGAAATTGGTCCCAAGTGAAAAAAAAAAAAAAAGAGAGAGAGAGAGAGAGAGAGAAATCTCCAGAGAAAGAAATAAATGAAAAAGGTCTCATGGACATCAACAACAGTGTGGTGATTGCTGGGGGAAAAGGGGAGAGGGTAGTATAAGGGAGCTAAATGATAATGGTAAAAAAATATATATAATAAAGATTAAATTAAAAAAAAAGAAATGGAGGCAAGCAAACTACCAGATACAGAGTAAAGCAATGGTTAAAAGATGTTTAAGGAACTTATTGAGAATTTAAACAGCATGAAAAAGGACATATAAATCATAAAATATAACCAGTCAGAAATGAAGGATACACTGACTGAAATGAAAAATAGTTTACAGAGAATTGACAATACAGTAGATTATGCCAAGAATCAAATCAGCATTTTGGAATATAAAGAAGCAAAAAACACCCAATCAAAACAGCAAAAAGAAAAAAAGAATGCAAAAATCTGAAGATAGTTTAAGGAGCCTCTGGGACGATATCAAGTGTACCAATATTTGCATCATGGGGTACAGGAAGGAGAAGAGAGAAAACAAGGAATTGAAAACCTATTTGAAAAAATAATGAGAGAAAACTTCCCTAACCTGGTGAAGGAAATAGACATGCAAGTCCAGGAAGCACAGAGGGTCTCAAACAAGATGAAAACAAAATGACCCACACCAAGGCTTATCATAGTTAATAATGCAAATGGTTAATGACCAAGAGAGAATTTTAAAAGCAGCAAGAGAAAATCCATTAGTTACCTACAAGAGAGCTCCCATAAGAATTTCAGTTTATTGCTCAAAGAAACTTTGCAGCTCCTAAGAGAGTGGCAAGAAATATTCAAAGTGGTGAAAAACAAGCATCTACAACCAAGATTGCTCACCCCTATGTTTGTAGCCACACTATTTACAGTAGCCAAAATTTAGAAACAGCATAAGTGCCATCAGTAGAAAAATGGATAAAAAAGCTGTGGTACATTTACACAATGGAACATATGCAGTAGTTAAAAGAAGAAACTTTACATTTTGCAACAGCATAGGCGGGCTTGGAGAAAATTATGCTAAGTGAATTAAGCCAGTCAGTGGGGAAAAAAAATCATGTTAGATCTCGCGTACATGTGGACTCTAAGGAACACAATAAACTAATGAACAAAATAGTAACAGAAGCTTTGATACATAAAACAGACTGTCAGCTGCCAGAAAGGAGGTAGCGTGGGGTGGGATGAAAGATGGTGAAGAGATTAACCAAAGAGCATTTATACACAACACATGGACATGGATGATATGGGGATTAGCCGGGGGTGGAGAGAGGCTGAGGATGGTTGGAGGTGGGGAAAAGGAGAAAAAATGGGAACAACACTAATAGCACAAGCAAAAATAAAATTTTAAAAAATAAATAAAATCTAAGAGGAAAATGAAAAGCTATCATTTAGAATCAAAAGTCTAATAAAGAGCTTCTCAGACTTGAAAAAGCTAAAGGATCTCATCACCATCAAACTAGTATTACATGAAATGTTAAAGTGTCTTTAAGAAGAAGAAAAATAGATTAAAAATATGGGCAATAAAATGCCAATAAATACATACTCATCAACGATTGAATCTAAAACTCAATATAAATGAGCAAGGAGAACAGAAACAGACTCATAGATACAGAGAATATTTTGATAGTTGCCAGAAGGGAGAGGTGTTGGGGGGATGGGTGGAAAAGGTGATGGGATTAAGAAGTACAAATTGGTTACAAAATAGTCATGGGGACATAAAGTAAGCATAGAGAATATAGTCAATAATATTCTAATAATGGTGCATAGTGTCAGATAGGTATGACATTTATTGGAGTGACCACTTAGTAAGTCATAGTGTGTAATCACTGGGGTGTACACATGAAACTAATAATATCGTAGGTCAACTATAACCAAAAATAAAAAAAAAGTATTAAAATATTTAAATAATCAACCAAGTACATCTTTAATTTACAAAAAATAAAAATAAAATAGTAAACTGAGTTTTATTTAGCTTTTGGAATAATTATCATAAAACAAAAACAATACAAAACATAAAAGAAGAACTTGGTTCTTCTAAACACATATCCTTAGAATAACTGCATGTAAAGCATATGTAAAAAGTTATTCTTTTTCAAGTCTAAAGAAAAATGCAATTGTTAATATGCACTTTGTACACCTTAATAAAGTCCCCAAAGACTAATTACGCTTTAACTTTAGTGCTATTCAGATGGCTTTTTGTTTGCTTAGATTGTTTGAAAATATTGTCTTCCAAAGTGTGGAGGAATCATTTGGATGACATTGTAAGCTCCTGGTGCCAAGTTGGGAAATTTTCTTCCAAAGGCAGCATCTGGTTCTTTGGCAAAACCATTGATGGTTTTTCTGAACCTCTTTGGTGTTATATGTCTGGCTGCTTTTAAGGACCTTTTTCTAGCTATTGAAATGAAGGACTCTATAAATCACTGAAACATTCTACGATGTTGATTTAAGTCTAGCTTAGAAACTAAGGCTCCACACATGCGATAAGCATAACAACCATATCTGTATGCTGATAAACTCCCAGGAACATCTGCTTCTGCAAATGCCTGGGATGGCCTAAATGTGCAAGATGAAAGCATATTATGTATTCAATAGAAAATATATTTAAAAGTCATTGATATTAATTGAAAATTTATTCTTCACACATTCAGAAGATAATGAATTGAGAAGTGCCAAGCAGAAGGGAATTCTAAATCTACTATTTCTTCTGGTAAAGCTATTGAGTAGAAAAAATAATGTCCTGTAATGTGAAGTAATACTAACACTTTAGCATATTGCTGTATTTTCCAAATGATACCAATGTGAATAATAATTCTTTAAAATAGAGAATTCATAATCAACAAAGCAGTTTTAAGGCAGAATTATTTCCTCTCTGGGTGATTTTAAGTAATGTAATTCACTAATTTCTGACATAGTGACAAATAAGAAGGTGTGCAAAACAACGTTTAATTTATTGGTATGTTTTCCCATTTCTTTTTTGATAGTTATCTCTTCCAAAGTAAAAAAAAAAGAAAAAAGGGGAAAAAACACCTCTCAGGTTTTTTTGGTAACCCTTATAAGCTGTATTTGTTCAGTGTCTTACATTCATCAGAAACTTGTACTTATAAACATTGACATGAACTTGAGAAAAGAAGGAACTTTAGAGAGGACAGCTGCAAGAGAAGGTAAAACATAACACAGTAAACAAAAAGATATGGTTTACTCATTACAGTAGCACAGATGATCAACTCATTTTTCCTTGATAAATCAGGAAAGTTATAGTAAGGAAGTGCTAACTGATCTGTGTCTGAATAAACATATAGGGGTTTAAACTAAAAATTTTAGATGAATATTCCAGGAAGTTGGAAAGCAAGTTATAAAGGGAATGAGTTTTGAAAGTTTGTGGTTTTTCTTAGAGAAACTCAGCATTCCTTGGACCAATCTGCTATTAAACTATGTGGCAAAGTAAAGGCTCAAACAGCCATTTTTTGCTTCCATTTGAATTTTTATGCATGTGAAAACACTAAGGGACTATGCCTTAGCTAGGCTGCTGGAGGATATGGGATTTGTGGAGACACATCAAGTATTTCAAGGCACTCCAGCTAAAGCCAACCTAAACCAGTCAATAGTCAGCCTCGCTAAACATATGAATCAGCACAGCTGAGTTGGGAAAAAAAAATCAACCCCATGGAGTTCTGCCAAAACTGCTTGTAAGCTAAATAAGTGTTTTGTATTGATGTATTATTGTTTGCCTCATGCAGCATGATTATGATAGATATTGCAACCAGGGATTGGATGCTGTCGAAGCAAAATATAAAATAAAGTGGATTTCTGGAGTGGGGTAGGAAAAGACAACAAATGAGAAGGAAATCATTGTATAAAGATAGAAAATGTTAAAGAAAATATAAATTCTTGGAGAAGAGCAACAAGGCTGGTATTTAATGACAGGAAAATAGTGACCCATGTCATGCATTGGCAAAATTTTTGGTAAAACTGATAGAAGGTAGAAATGACTAGAAGGTAGAAATGACATGAGCGAAGGGATTTTAAGAAAGAATATACCTCTTTCATGCAAATTTGTTTCTTGGGAAAACTGACCAATGAATTTGGTTACAACTACAACAGTGAATGTATAGTATATGATAATAGTAAGTATTAAAATTAATGTAACTATGCTTGTTTATTTTTAGTAGATGACTATGTATATTATTAAGAAAAATAAAGATTTCAAAATGCTTATGTTGTAATATTCCACTTTGGTGGGCAGGTGCTGTTTGACAAAGGTAGATATTTAAAGGCAGAGAAGTGGTTCTTACTTGGCATGTACTGACATGAACTGACTGTCACTTCCCCAGCCCAGCAGGTACTCACAGCATCTTTTACAGTCATGGAAATTCACATGGATGGTTTAGATATACAGGTTATTCATATTTTATTATTTTTAGTTACCGTTATTTTAGTTGACAGAAATTATAGTGCACAAAAATTCAGTTTAACTCTTCTGGTATAATCTTTCTCCTCCCCACCTAAAATAATTACACTGCTTTGCATCAACTAGAGCAATCATTGTCTTTTTGTTTTGTTTTGTTTTGATTTTATTTTTAAATTTTCATTGAATCTATTGGGGTGACATTGGTTAATAAAATTAATTATATAGGTTCCAAGTATGTAATTTTATACTATACCATCCGAATATTGCATTGTGTGTCACCACCAACGTCAAACCCTTCCATCCCATCTATCCCTCCTTTACCCTCTCTACCTGACCCTACCCCCTTTTTCCCTTTGGTAATCATCATATTGTCTGTGTGTATGAGATTTTTTTTTTTGGCTTAATCCTTTCACCTTTTTTACCCAACACTGCCCTCCAAATCTTCTCCCTTGTGAAATATTTTATTCATTAGATTCCACATATACATAAACTCATATGGTATTTGTCTTTCTCTGAGTAGCTTATTTCACTTAGCATTTCCTTTTTTCATGATTGACTAGTATTCTACCGTGTAAACGTACCATGACATTCCATTTTTTTATGTATTTTTGAAGACTGGCCGAACTAGACACCTCACAAAAGAATTGGGAAAAACTGATAAAATTTATTTGCTTTGATGAATATCAATATATTGGTTAAAGGTATGGTATCTGTAGAAGAAGTTGAAAGAGTTTGGACTCTAAAATATTTTTAAAAACTGAGTTTGAAATGTAAATATTTCCTTAAAGACTGTGAAATCATAGCATATTGAAGGGGTTCTTAGCAGTTATCCCCAAGATGTACTATTCATATGTGGATTATTTTGAGCTGAAGACATTTGAGACCCAGTGGTCTCAAGAGAAACTTTATCTCTTCCTTAAAGAATTTATATTAGGGTTTGCTCATAATAAGAGTTATTACCAGAAATAACTTTTTTATGATCTATCCTTAAGGCAGAAAAAACTTGTATTTACTGAATGTCTGTTCTTTTTATAAGCCTTCCCCATGAAGCCCCAAGGTACTTCATTGTATCTTGTAGCCCAGAAAGCCATATATAACCTCATTTTTAACTGTCTCTGAACCTCCTATATATGTGGGGATCCCATACTTATGTATTTATTAAATTTGATTATTTTCTCTTGTTAATCAGTTTCATGTGGATTTAATTATTAGACTAGCTCTTTGAACCTATAAGTATACAGGGAAGTTTCTTCCTCTCTCAAAACATTAAACATTCAGACTCTTTCTTCATAGATGAAAGGTACATAATTATTTCTGTTATTTTAAGATATTGTAAGACAAAAATCTGTGCATTAAATTACTTTCTACATCATTTCATAAAATATTCTTCAATGTAATAAAAAATTTCCCTTAAGAAATATGAAAATCCTAAATATAAAATATTTGAAGCATTAAATTCAAGATGATTATAGTATAGTAGCATCTACATTAAAAACCATCATATTATTATTCAATATAAAATATTTTAAAGGTATATATACACTTTATGAGAAAATATTCAAGGTTACTAGAAAGTCTATGATCTTATAATCAATCATTTTTAATGTTGTTTATAAATAAAAGTAGCAAACATTAGACACTTGCTAAGCATTTTACAGATGCAGACTCATTTAATCCTTAAAAAAATCAATGAGGCAGGTATTATTATTAAATCCTGATTTTGCAGATAAGAAACCTAAGACAAAGAAATGTTACATAACTTGCATAAATTTGCATAACTGAAAAGTATCAGAGAGGGAATAAGAAAACATAACAGGCTAAGGCAAGTCCATGCTCTTGACACTTACACTATATACTTACTGATAAACTACAATAAACCATTCTCAAGGCTGTCCCATACAATTGTAGGCTAAGGATAATTTGATTTGGAAAATACTTATAAATTCAGAATCCTTTGTATTCAGTGAAAATCTTTGGTCCTAAAAGATTACTTCATTTTTGGAAGACACACACACACATCAATGAATGAAACTTTTAATTAAAAAAAGTATTCAGCTCTTTATTCTTGAATTTGTGGTTTTTTACTTATTTATTTACTTAACAGTATGTGTCTCCTAATTCTTCAGGGAAGAATAATGATTTAATCCTGATTTATTTACTGATATGGAAGATATGAAGTGGCTATTTTGGAAAATTATTTAAAAAGTCAAATAACTTAGGTTTTATTGAATCCTTTAGTGATTTCCTCGGTGTGTTAGTTGTAAATGAGTATACACTGTACAGTGAACAAATGGTAATAAGGTGTTCTTTAAAATACTCTCAGAGTACATGTGCAGAACTGTGCAGTGGTAACAACTGAGCAGAGAGTAGTGTTATACAATCTCATCACCAAGGAAATATAAAAGTATATTAAAAATGTATAGTTTGTTTCAGAACCCTATTCTACAGAGTGAATTTTATTAACCACCTTTTCTTTATGTGAATTACATTTGGTTTTTTTTTCTGTCTAAAAGAAGAAAAACAACAACACTAATTCTTCCCTGATTAACATTTTTAAATCCTCATGGGGAATTTAAACAACAATAAAAATATAGAAATATCGAACAACTCTATGTTTTACTTAACATTAAGCAGCCTGGTGACAGATATATTTGTAAGAGGGTTTTGTTGATGCTGTTGTTTTATTTGATAGCAAAATAATGAGAAATGAGAGGAATATTTTACTGGTGCCTATGCTAGCTCACATATGGACATGCTTGTGATTAATTACAGTATCTAAATGTGCTCATTTGACATGTTGAAGGTAATATTTTCTCATGTACATGACATCATTAGTTTGAGGATTTTCCAGTCTCCATGACTCATTAAAACAAACAAACAAAAAAATCATTCCTTAATCCTATCCATAGTATGGAAGTCAGTTTTTTGTAATTCTGTCATTTCCATAGTGTGCAGATGTAATTATTCTAACAGTGTTATAAAAAATGTGTCTCAGAGACTGTAAAAGGAATTAACTTTGACAACTGGCAATTGGTAGAATTGTCACCCTCATTGCAAACGGGCTTCTTTCATTTTCAATTTTCTTTAGCAGATACAGTATTTCATAGATTTATTAAAATAATCTTGCATTTTAGTAGATCACATTTTTTGAACTATTGATTTTAACATGAGAGAAAAAGAAAGTGCTATTTTTGACACCCCCAGTACCTAAATCTAAATATAAAATCATGATTTTTTAACCTTCTCTGATGTGATACAACATCACTTCTACCCTGTTGAGTAAATTATGTTTCAATTACTACTGTTAACTCATAAATATACAATATTTTTCAGAATTTTTAAATACTAGAACTAAAAAGAAATATATAATAACATAAATATGTTAGTGTTTATTGACATCTCAAACTGATGTAAAAGGAAGGGTTCACACAGGTAACATTGCTAAACTAAATGTGTTCAGATTATATTATATTATGTTAATAGCTAAGTTACTATCAATGAAGACAAAGGCATAGATACCAAAACATGATGATAGTGTTTTTTTGGTGTTTTTTTTTAAGATTTTGTTTATTTTTAGAGAGAAGAAGGGAGGGAGAAAGTGAGGGAGAGGAGCATCAATGTGTGGCTGCCTCTCGCACACCCCCTACTGGGGACCTGACCTGCAGCCCCGGCATGCGCCCAGACTGGGAAAGGAACCAGTGACCATTTGGTTCACAGTCCTATACCCAATCCACTGAACCACACTAGCTGGAGTGATAGTTACTTTTTTTTGTTTGATATCAACTCTGCTAACTCAAGAAGACTCCTCTGGTCACTCAGTTATTCGTCTGTGTGTGAGCACGTGTGTACACTATTAATGTCCATAAGGACACTTATGAAATTACTTGTTTAGTAACTACCTACACCCATCCTCACACCTCACACATACAAAATGTGCACTGTTCATGAAACTGTGCTGAGCAATCAAGTGATTCTTATTCAATTTTGCATATCAAACATTTAGTTCAATACATGGCATTTCAAAAATACTTGGCGTACTGATATTTTAAAGAAAAACTCAGCTCAAAAAGAAGTAGCTTTACATGTGTAAAAATGTAAAACCTTAGTAGTCAATTCATAAATTTTACAAAGAATGAATAGTGAATCATGCTGGATTAATGGATACCATACTACTTATGCCTTTTTAAGTGTGACTCTTCCATAGAGACCCAAACTTGCAAAAGAGATACCTGCCATCCTCTCGTGTCTCTGAATATATGGAGAACAATACAATTCTTTCCAGAAATGTTAGATAAACTCAAACCCTATATTTCATGGTTAAATCTGTAAGAAAAGTTACAGTCCTACATATGCTACCCTTTCCTAAGGCAGATTTATGAAGTTGATAATGTTTGGATGAAAGATGTATTGGATATTTTGTATATTTTAATTATTATTGATGTGACTTCTCTGAATAAATAAAGCATCTGACAGCAGTGAAGAGGTGGCAGTTGGTGATGGAAAATCGAGAGATCATAACAAATATTAGTTTAGTAGTAATAATATGGGTTAGTGTGGTTGGTGACACCCACTGTGAAAGAATTCACAGAGAATAAAGAGCAGAGAGTAAAGGTTTCATTTGTACTTTGTCAAGGTAGGGAAAAGGCTCTGTTCGGACAGGTGCACCAGCACCAGCAGCAGCCTTGAGGGGTGGGGCTGTGAGCTTTCATTAGGTGATTAGGGTGTTTGTGGATCCGGATGTGTTTGGTTGGGCTTCACCTTGTTTTGATGTTACCTTTGGGTGCAGGGTCCGTCCAGTCGTTGTGATCTGGTGTGTTCCATTTCAAAAGTTCCTAGAGTCTCTGAACTAGGAAATTGCTTCCAGTAATTTCTTAGTCCTGAGGATAAAGGCTCATAAAACAATTAGGGTCAGTCATGCTTCATGGGGTTCAGCCGGCTCTGGGAAGGAGGGCCTGAGAAAGTGGCTTTTTTTCCCCCTGTGAATACATCTTAAGGAAAGCCAAATATCCCATGCTCAATCCCTGTTCTTCAACTTCCTATTTATATCAGTTGAAGCAATTTCTATGAGAATAACAAAATTTGATTCATAGATATGCTGGTGGTCTTGGAGTGAGGATAAAGCAGTTTATATTTATTGGTGCTGATTAATTATAATTGGAGTGAAAACAAGTAGTGCTAACCAGAGAAATGGTACAGTCTTGGTTTACCTAATATGCAGAAGCTAATAGAAGGACCTTAGCAACCATTTCTTGGAGATCCCACCTACCAAACATCCTCATCGCTCAAATCACATGGTTTCTTAGAAAACCATAAATACCTGTAATACCCATGAACAGATACTCGCTGGCATGCAGTAAATATACTTGTTTCCTCGTATAATCCTTGTGTCATCTCTTGTTTTTTTAGGTGATGCTCAAACCACACTACAAGTGATAACTCTCATTTATATCTACGTAAATCTCAGCTGAATCCTAAGCTACCTTAGTGTGCCTGTCTCTGTTGTTTCTGGAGGTTTCACAGATGTCTGCCCTCATGAGTCCCTTTTTTAGTCGTAGAAACAGGCAGCTTTAGTGTACACTTCATCTACACCAATGCCGTGGGATTTTTCCCCTTGGCAATGCTGTTGAATGTCTGTTTGAGACAGACATTCTGTCTGTCTTGGGTTTCATGTGCTGAATCTGGTGCTAAAAATGTCCATTCCTGCATTGTATGCATCAAGTATTTATTGCCCCATGGGTGACTGCAGAGATAAAAGTTAGCTTGGATAATCTGACCCTCTGGTTTCTGTCAGGTAAAACAGGAGGGTAAACCATTTCTCTATAATGAGTCAATTAATTCTGTATGTAGTTCTATACTTTTGTCCCCTTTGTTTGTGTTTTATGTCTTCAGAATTCCTAGAATTTAGTTACCCATTATCAGGAAACTAGGTCACAAGACAACAGTTTAATTGGACTGTTAGCCACTGTCAGCTCTGAGGTTGAGAATTTATTCATATAAATTTTAGAGATATTATTTTAGCAATTGATCTAATACTCCATTTGTCTTATTTTATTTATTTTTGTTGGTTTTCTCTTTGCCTTTCTATATAAGTGTATATGGAGGGGGCAAGACATTCCATGTTGTTCCAAAGAAAAGTGGTTCCTTCTAACGCCACATTTATAATCATGATCCTTAAATTGCTATTATCAGTCTTTTAATACTTTTGAAATTCAATAAATTATAAGAACTTGTTAAATATAGCCCTGGCTGGTGTAGCTGAGTGGATTGAGTGATGACCTGCAAATTAAAGGGCTCCGGGTTAGATAACCAGTCAGCGCACATGCCTGTGTTGCGGGCCAGGCCCCCAGTAGGGGGTGCGTGAGAGGCAACCACACATGGATGTTTCTCTCCCTCTCTTTCTCCCTCCCTTCCCCTCTGTCTAAAAATAAAATAAATACAATCTTTAAAAAAATGTGCATATTGTAAGCTTATATAATTCAAATAGATTTTGGGTCAAAAGGGAGGGAAATTTATAGATTTTTCTAAAAATGAAAATTATTTTGTAAAACTTGAAAACAACTTTATTTGTGTAACAAATGTGAAACTACACACCTATCTGTTGGAATGAGAACACAGGTAGAATAGAAAGGATTGTTTTTGTATTGACTCAGGTATTTTTTTAACAGCTATATTGAGATACAATCAACATACCATACAATTTACCCATTTATAGTATAAAAGTCAATAGCTTTTAGTGTATTCTCAGAATTGCATATACCACCACAATCAATATTATAACATTTTATTATCCTCTTCCTCACCAAAAATAAAAAAAAATAATAATAATAAAAATAACAAGAACAACAAACCTGTAATCCTTTAGCCCTGACTCTCTAATTCTGCTCTCATTTCAGTCACAATCACTGAGCTCATTTCTCTCTCTATAAATCCGCCAAACCCCATTTCATTTAGCAGAATTAAAAATATATTGACCTTAGTGACTGGGTGCTTGCACTCTACATAAAGATTTTGTTTCTCCATGTTGTAGTATCCCTTTTCATTGCCAATTATTTTGTTTTATCAATATAACACATTTGATTCATCAGTTGATGAAAATTTAAGTTATTTCTCATATTTGGCATTTATGAGCAGGCTGTTATGAACATTAATGTACAAGTTTTTGTGGACCTAAATGTTGAGTTCTTCTGGATATATGCATGACAGTGGAATTGTTAAGAGTTTAGGATAATTCTTTGTTTAATTATTTGAGCAACAAGTGAACTGTTGTGTGTTTTTTTTAATTGTTGTTCAGTTACAGTTGTCCCATATTTTCCCCCATTGCTGTCCCATGCAGAAATGTTTTTCCAAGTCAGCACACTGTTTCTCTTCCATTAGTATATGAGGATTTCAGGTTTCTTTACATCCTTGGCCACTTTTGTTATTATCTGTTTTTGACTATAGCTATCCTAGTGTGTATGAAGTAAGATCTCACTGTAGACTCATGGAAGACTGGAACCTCTTGACATCTCAAAACATCGAAAGGGTTTCATGTACATGCCTTGTTTTATTATTTTTTTCCCCTTTCTCATTTTAGGGGGCAAAAAGAGGTCTTACAGAAATACAGTCAAATTAGCCTAGTTGGTAAGAGAGGGAAAGTTCTATTTCACAGCAACATGGTGTTAGCAAACCTTAAAATTTAGCCATTGACTGGAACCTCAATCAGATTAGTTAAGTATTATGAAGAACAGCATATAATATATCTAAAATCTCATGTAGGAATTAACTTAAGAGTTTTATGAATTTCTTCTTCTTTGTAAATATAAAATATTTTCCAAACAAAATGATAGGTACACATTTCTCCATCTCCAGATAGTCAAATGTCTTTTTAATTTTATAATAATTCAAATTCTGAATGGCAAATAAAGCAGGTTCATATATTTATATGAAATTATACTATTTATAGAGGCACAAATATTAACTTCTTGCTTTATAAAGCACTGGTCCTTTAAGACATTTTCAAGCCATTGATGAATTTCTATCTCAAAAAAAGTATATATTCACATGTATATATTTTGTGTGTGTGTGTCACTTGATAAAATGGCAATGGTTGCTAAGTTACTAGATGAAAAGCAAATATGTTTATATTATATCTATAATATATATGTATATTATTTCAAGTCACACAAAAAAGGAATAGAAGAAAGTGCTTTAAAAGCCACTCTAATTTTAAACAAAATTTGAAAAGATTTAAGAATTGATATATAGAGCCAAACATATATGGTTTTCTTGAAGTAGCAAATTCATGGTGGTAAATGAATGTTCATATAAAATATGCTGAAAAGGTTAGTGTATTTTACAGTGAAAACTGTACAACTACTAATTATTTTATCTACACTTATCAACTGTGTTGCACTTATATAACAAAACTGTATTTCTATGATTTTAAATGCTGATATTTATATAAAAGTATATTGAATTAATAACAGAAAGCTTTTAAATAAGAAAATAGCCCTTGAGCATATTTTTGGTCTTTGAGAATATTTTTTGTGCCTTTGTCATTCTCAAATACATTTGAATGAGTATTCTTCAACTCTAGAAAAGCTAGTCTATATAACATTCAATTCAATAATGCAATAATCAGTATCAGATCCCAAGTAAATAAAATAAATATAATACTTTTGAAACTTACTTTAGTTTCAAAGTAAGTGACCTAGAATCTACTAAAAATTTAAGATTGTTAATTGTTGTTGTATTTGTTATTAATGATGTCATTCTAAACCATTTACATGCATTATAATCTTTAAATGCCTTTTAGTGCCTTCAGATTTTAAGTTCATAATTTTTTAATGTAAGGAAAGATTCAGGGTGACAGTTCTTTTTCTTATTGCTCTTCTTCAGTATGATAAATGTTTAAGATATGTTAGCGATTTTGGTCATCCTCAGATATCCAATTATAGCATCAAATTTTCCTCCTTCCTCTTATTCATGAAGAGATCCTAAAAATATAGTATGTTTGGTATTCTTTATATATTAATTAGATCAACCACTATATAGACTCACTGAAATAATTCACCATTATTTTACTTAATAACGTCCCAAAGCCTAAGAGTAGTGACACTGGCAATTTGGATATGCTGCAGAGAAGCCCTACAGTGCTTTCTGTAAGTTGAAAGCTGAAAGAAAGGTTTTCACTTGAAAGAAAAAAAAATGTGTGCATATGCTGAGGTTGCTAAGATCTGTGGTAAGAATGATTCTATCCTGAAATTGTGAAGAAGGGTGAGTATAGTACAATAAGGTATTTTGAGAGAGAGAGAGAGAGAGAGAGACCACATTTATAAAATTTTTATTATAGTAAAATGTTATAATTTTTCTGTCATATCATTGTTAATCTCTTACTGTGTCTAATTTATAAATTAAACTTTGTCACACATATGTTCGTATAGGAAAAAACCGTATACATAGTTTTTGCTACTATCCACAATATCAGGTATACACTTGGGTTTTAAATGTGTCCCATGTGGATAAAGGGGAGCTACTTGATACTGTTTAGCTTAAATGTCTCTTTAGCATAGTATCATTTCTCAGTTAAAGCCTGCAGCGCATTTTGCTTGCTTTGTAATCGTTCTTCTTTAAGTAATTCTTGAATTATCTTTCTGTAATATAATCTATATAATTTCTATATCTATAATCTTATGAGTCAACCTTTGCATGTCCATCTCTTTTATTCAGTATATCTAACCAACAATCAAACTGTTTATTTTGTTTCCTAAGTATAATCGGTCTTTTACACTTTTCTTGCATGGCAATCTGTTGTAGCCTACGAGTTGTTCTCAGCATTAACTTTGTCCCTTCTACACAACATGCTACCAGTGAAGCAAAAAGAATTGTTAAAAAGCAAAGCCAATTATGTGATTTTCTTACTCGAATTCCTTCATTGTACTCTCTTTCATATTTGCATAAAGGACAATAGACTTTACATGGCCTGTGTTCTCCTATATAATGTAAATACTTTTCATTTTCTTATCCCTGCATGTACTTGTGCCTCTTCTTGGCCTGTGCTTCAGACAAAGATTTTCATTCCAATTTCCCTTTTGACTCAAAATTTGCATATGTCTCCCCTTATTTTCTCTGTATTTCTTCTTCTCATTTTATGTTTTTAGCTCCATGCTATTTTTTGTATATGGACTTAGAACAAGAAGGAATTCCCCTCAATGTACTCACTGAAACAGTACATGTCTTAGTTTATCTTTATTTTATTGTCTAATACATATTGGATACACCAGACTCTTTTTCTGTAAGTACAATGCTTTTTTTACAATACCTACAGTTATTCTATAAAGGTTGTTTGAATAAGGAAGTAAACAAATTAATCCTTTATTTCTTTCAAATATTGAAATTTGATGCATACATTAATTTTTAAACAGTCACTTGGGAAAAAGTTTTATTTTATTTTATTTTTTGCCTTGGTAACACATCTGTGGGGAAATATAAGCCCACAAACAATGGCTATAACAACATGATGGAAGGAAAATAGTAAACAGGTAGTGATACAGTAATCATGAAGCATGCGGCACTTGTCATAGAAACTGCCTACGGTTTACATTATAGCTTTATGTAAAATCTTAGATTGAAGGGTGTCTATTTTAAAATATATTGAGTAGTGATTTTATACTGTTCAGAGTTTACACTCAGAATTCTCCAGACAATCATAAATAAATGAGTAAATGACCTGTACAAATTACAGTATACACATTATTTTCAAAAATGGATGATATTGTAAAGTAGCAGCTTCTACAAACACACACACACACACACACACACACACACACACACACACACACGAAGCAAGGATTTTGTAGTCAAATTATTTCACTGCATAAATCACATGATTTAGCTCCCAGGGATAGTTGCTCTGAGATTTTTGTTTTACTTTGGCTTATGTGTTTTTGAAAATTTTCCTTGTTATAGAAAATTTGGAAAGAGTCCTAATTATGCAAGATTTATAGCTCATATAAGGGACACCTACTGTTTTAAAGGGGAACATGGGATTTATAAATTTACCACAAAGGAAGGGCTGTCTGAAAGATTTAATGGGACTGGGATTTAAACAAAAGATACTTGTTCTGTTTCTTTTTTTGGACACAATTTTATCATCAATTTAATTATTAAGGGCCACAGTGGCATGGAAACCCAGTAAAAACATTTTACTCACACCTTATGAAAGCACCTGATATGCAGGCTAAGTTAAAAAAAAGTGTAAAGCATTGGGCATTCTACCAGATGTTTATCTATCCCTGTCAATTTTTAATACTTGGAGAAGATGCACAATTTTAGTACAGTTTTTCTCATTTATAAAATGTGTTTCCTGGTTTTGTTCCATTTTTTATTGCACATGTGTATCTAACAATAATTTTAAGTATATATTATTGATTATGCGATGACAGTTGTCCCAATTTTCCCCCTTTTTCCCCTCCGCCCAGTACCCCCTTCCCTCCAGGATGTTCATGCCCATGGTTTGTGCACATAAGTTCTTTGCCTCCTCCATTTCCTATACTGTTCTTAACATTGCCCTGTCTACTTGTACCTGCCAGTCGTGCTTCTTATTCCCTGTACCATATCCCCTGTTCTCCTCCTTCCGCATCCCCACTGATAACCCTCCAAATTAATTCTGAATATATGATTCTCCTGTTCTAGTTGTTTGCTTAGTTTGTCTTTTTTTTTTTTTGCTTTTTTTTTTGTTGTTGTTTTAGATTCAGTTTTTAATAGTTGTGAGTTTTTTATCATCTTACTATTCATGGTTTTGATCGTCTTCTTTTTCTTAAATAAATTCCTTTAACATTTCATATAATATAGGCTTGGCGATGATGAACTCATTTAGCTTTACTTTGTCTGGGAAGCACTTTATCTGTCCTTCAATTCGAAATGATAGCTTTGCTGGATGGAGTAATGTAGGTTGAAGGTCCTTGCTTTTCAGCACTTTGAATGCTTCTTGTCCTTCCCCTCTTGCCTGCAAAGTTTCTTTTGAGAAATCAGCTTATAGCCTTATGGGAACTCCTTTGTAGGCAACTCTCTGCATTTCTCTTGCTGCTTTTAAGATTCCCTCTTTAACTTTTGGCATTTTAATTATGATTTGTCTTGGTATGGTCCTCTTTGGGTCCCACTTTTCTGGGACTCTGTGCTTCCTGGACTTGTATGTCTTATTTCCAATGCCAAGTTAGGAAAGTTTTCCTTCATTGTTTTTTCAAATAAGTTTTCAATTTCTTGCTCTTCTTCTTCTCCTTCTGACATCTGAACAATTCATATGTTTTGGAGATGTCCCAGAGTCTTCTTATTCTCTCCTCATTTTTCGGAATTCTTGTTTCTTCATTTTGTTCTGGTTAAATGTTTATTTCTTCCTTATGTTTCAAATCATTGATTTGAATCCTAGCTGTCTTTTCTTCACTGTTGGTCCCCTGTGGATTTTTCTTTATTTCACTTAGTGTAGCCTTCATTTCTTCCCTTATACTTTTATCATATTCAGCGAGTTCTTTGAGCATCCTTATCACCAGTGTTTTGAACTCTACATCTGATAGGTTGTCTCTCTCTGTTTTGCTTAGTTCTTTTTCTGGTGTTTTGTTCTGTTCTTTCATTTAGGCCATCTTTCTTTGTCTCCTTGATTTGGCAGCCTCACTGTGTTTGTTTCTGTGTATCAGGTAGAGCTACTTTGACTGCCTGTCCTAGTGCACCTGCTAAATTGTACAGGGTGGAGCCTTAGGTATTCGCCAGGGCAGTGTGACCCACTTCACCGCTTTGTGGCTCTGTATGTAAGGAAGGGGTTACAGAAGGAACAAATCAGCTGAGTGTTGCTCAGCACTCACCCCATTTTCAGTCACTTCACCCCCTTTCTATGTGCAACTGGCCCCCCTCTAGCTGCTGCCCCAGCGGTAGTTCCCAGAGTGGGTGGGTTTTCATTCATTCTAGGACCATGCTGGCCCTTTAAATGGACTCTCCAGACAGTCCAGCAGTTTTGTCTGCCTCCCCAACCCCCCACTGGTTTTTACAGTCAGAGGTTATGAGGCTTTATTGCCAAGCACTGCAACCCTGGCTGCTCAGTCTAGCCTATGGCTGGGATTGTTCGCTCCCAAGGTATCCCTCCCGAATTTATCCACCACATGTGAATGTGGGACTTCCCATTCTGCCAGCCACTTAACCACTACCTCCACACTGCCTTCTCTCTAACCCGGCTCCCCATCTCTGCCCCTCCTACTTGTCTGGTTGAATATGGCTTCTTTAAATCCTTGGTTGTTTGACTTCCATACATCTTAATTTTATGGCAGTTCTGGATTTTTTGTTTGTTTGTCTTGAGGTTAGTTGTGATCCTTTTTATGGCTGTGCAAGGAGGTGAAACATATCCACTTATGCCTCCAGCTTGGCTAGGAGCCTATTCAACAATAATTTTACATAGATTTCTAACATCACCTCATATTTTACAGGACTTGAAACATGGACTGTTTTTGTTTGTTTGTTTGTTTAGACCTAAAGACACACTTTATTTGTTTTCCTTTTTTATTGAATTATTGGAGTGACACTAGTTAACAAAACTATACAGTTTTCAGGTGCACAATTCTACAACACATCATCTGTACACTGTATTGAAACATGAACTTTCTATTACTATTCATACTATTGCACAACCAAACCCAACTCCTAAATAAACGCATTACAATTTGTTTAGAATTTAAAAGCTTAAAGGCAATAATGAGGGGAGGAATAGGTATAATATTTTTACATAAATGAATAAAAAATAAACGCAAGAAATAGTCAGTAAAACATAATATGACCTTATGCACCCTGAAGGAGCGGGTGCCCAGTTTGGAAGGGTGATTGCTATGTCCGGATGATCTCCTATCTGAAACTTCTGTGACTTCAGGGTCTTGGAATCATTGGTCCTCTTTCTGCCAGACATGGTGCTGCCAATTTCCTTTACTCAACAACCATGTCTTTCAATATCCGGTAAAAAAAAAATTGCAGAAATGAAGTGTATGCTCTTTCTAGCTCCTAGGTAGGCTTCTTTTAATAAATTAGTCAGTTCTTTCTGAGTTGCACCCATGTTTCCCACATTTGGCATCTCTGAAAGTGGAATGCATCTTTGAACGGATGTGACAGGAAAGCATTTTAATAAAGATGTGCAGTACTTTTCCCAGGTGTAGATCCGCAGCTCACTGGACTGCAAGCTCCTGTGGGAGAGCTTGTCAATGCGGTGGCGGTGCCGTTGTTGGTGGCGAAGCTCAGCAGCAACTGGCACGTGTTTTCCTTGTGTTCCTGTTTCAGGCGTCACTGACACACTATAGTACATACTTTCTGGCCATTAGTTTATTTTGTTTTTATTAGCATAGAAGAATTTTACTAAATGCACCAAAAGATGACATGCAGCTCTGTTAAGTAATATGTCCCTAGTGTGTATGATGTACAAGTGGAAAGCCCTTAGCATTATTTTACAGTACATGGTCAGCATAATTGGCTTTAATTAGATTAAAGCTATCAAGTAATTTAGAATCAAGTTACAATTATCCACAAACTTATACCTTGTTGAGACCAAGGTAGACTATTTTATTGCGTATACAGTGAACATGCTGGAAGTCTAAAATAATTTATTTATTTAAAATTTGATTTAAAAAAAATTTGAGCTCCTTACAAGATTAACATGCTTTGTATACTAGCTAACTGCTTAGTTGTATTTTAAAATAATTTTTGCTTTGTTGTTTAGTAATACTTTTGGAATTAGTACAGTATACATATGTGTGTTATTAAAAGGTAAGATTATTTTTAGATTAAGACCTATCTATTAAGAATAGGCATAATGTTATATATGCTATATATTTATTATTATCAGTCATCCATCAGTCTGTAGAGCATCTTCTCTTTACAAACTTTATCCATTGACATTTGAAATGTTATGTAGACAGACCAATAATACAGTGTCCTGAAATAAATATGACTTCAAAGTTCATGTTGTCTCACTAAGACACACTACTTCCAATTATTTTTACTATTTCTTTATAAAATTAAATTATCTATTTCAGTAAATGGAATTCATGTATTGTTTCACTATCAGAAAGATAAAGATGTAGACATAATTTAAAATAATTAAAATTACATCAATGAGAAAGAATAAACAAGTTGTAAATTCAAGTAAAAAGAATAACAAAACAATACAAACCCCCCCCCAAAAAAAAGAAATGAGAAGGAGGAGGAGAATGAGGATGGAGGAGAAGAGGGGTATAATGGAGAGGAGGAGAGGACAAGGACAAACAAATTTAAAAGAAGAAACACAACAAGTAAAAGGCAGTTAATATATAGTAAAATCTGTTTTCTAGCAACCAGTAATCCATAGTTTGAATTAACTTTTCAGATAAAAATATGTTAAGTGATGTTTGCAATGGTGATATCTATGAACTTAAAATCTCCAGTTACTATTTTGGTCATTATTTCATATTTCCAAGAACATTACTTTTAACTCTTTGTCTTTATAACTGCTGATTCTTTTTTTCTGAATATACTGTAATTCTCTCAATTTCAAAAGCTTGTCATATGTATATCAAGGTCAATGTTTGAAAGATTGTCTTATATTTCTTCTGTGCTATATATCCAGATATATCCCTTAATACAAATCAAAATAATTTTATTTCAAATGCATTCCATTTGGTGATTCTACCTTTGGACCTCCAGGAAAATGCCTACAATACTTTATCATATAACAAAATTCCTTTGACACTTCCTTGCTTGTTTCTTCATGATTGGCATTTTTCTTCCTTTCTTTCCTTTTCTTTCTTTTGTTATAATCTTCTTGTTCTTCTTTTCTGTTATCTTTTGGATGTATTCCATCATTCATAGCATTATCAATGAAAATATGCATATCTGAGCTTTCCTTTTGGGCCATTAATACAGTGACCTTTATACATTCATTTCAATAGTCTCATAGACTTTATGGTATCTCTCTGAAACAGTAAAATTTATTTCTAATCCTAAATTCAAACATTGTATTCCAAACATGACCTCTTATTGGCCCAACTCTTATTATATAAATTTTCCCAATAAAACTTACCGAGTGACTACTGAAAGTTGGTGATTAAAACAAATAAAATATTAATATAATTGGTTTATCAATATGAATGTAAACACATACATTATTTAGATACAAGTTAGGGGAACAAGGAATAATAGTGGATCAAGTGAGATATTTATTTGTTACCTAAAATGTTACTGCTGCCCAGGGTTAGTGAAATACACTATGAAGTCCTTGGCCTATAGGATGAATAGGCTTATTGAGAAGGAGAAAATAAATCACTTAATCGCTGTGATAAAAAGTTTTATGTTAACTTCACTGGGTCCAGGATGCCCAGATTAAACATTTCTGGGTATGTCTGTGAAGGTTTTTCTGGATGAAATTAGCATTTGAATCAGCGGAGTCAATAAAGTAGATTGTTCTCCTCATAATGGGTGAGCATTATCCAATTTGCTGATGGCCCAAGTAGAACAAATGTGAAGGAATAAGAAATTCACCCCTTTTTTTCTGCCTCACTGCTTGAATTTGTACATCTAGCTTGTCTTCATCTGACCTTGAACTAGGATTTACACAATTAATTCCCGTGGTTCTCAGGTTTTCATGGTCTCCAGCTTGTAGGCAACAGATCATGGGATTTCTCAGCTCTGTAATCACATGAGCCAATTCCGCATTATGTATGTATGGATGTATGTATGTATGTATGTATGTATGTATGTATCTATCAGCTATCTATCAATCATCTATCTTTCTATCATCTATCACCTATCTCTCTATCATCATCTATCATTTTTTGTTTCTGTAGAAAGCCCTGAGTAATACAATCACCTAACCACACGACTTCATAAATGAAGCCAAAACAAATAGTCAATAACCTGATCAACCATATATTCAGATAAATATTCATTTTAATAAGAAAATAATAACAAAGTAACTTGAAAATTAAAATTAAAATATGTTTAAGGATTTTAGACGATAGCAGTTCTTTGTGCATGTGTGTAACAACTGGTTTTTATTTAAAATGAAAGCTTAACTAAATTGCTGACCCAACTGTAAATATTATCTCACTGCCAAAGGCTTACTTTTTAAAAAAATTCCTATCCTATTACAGTTCTCCTAGTTTTTCCCCCTTTGCCTTCCTCCAGCATCCCACCCCCTGCGCCCACAGTAAACTCCCATACTATCGTCCATGTCCACGGGTCATTCATACATGTTCTTTGTCTAGCTCTTCCACCTTCTTTCCACCATAATCCCTCTCTACCCTCCCCTCTGGTCACTGTCATTCCATATAATGTTTCCATGCCTGTGGTTCTATTTCATTCATTAATTTATTTTGTTCATTAGATTCTTTTCTTATAGGTGAAATCATATGGTATTTGTCTTTTACCACCTGGTTTGTTTCACTTAGCATAATGCTCTCCAGTTTCATACATGCTGTAGCAAAAGGTAGGATTTCCTTTTTCCTTTCTGAGGCATACCCAGTATTCCATTTTGGAAATATAGCACAGTTTTCTGATCTACTCATTTACTGATGGGCACTTGAGCTGTTTTAAGCACTTGATTATTGTAAACAGTACTGCTATAAACATTGGGGAGTATAGGTTCTTTTGAATTGATGATTCAGGATTCTTAGGGTATATTCCCAGCAGTAGAATCACTGGGTCAAAAGGCAGTTACACCATACACCAGAATAAACTTAAAATCTATTAAAAACTTAAATATAAGTTGTGACACCAAGGAAGTCCTAGAAGAAAACATAGGCAGTGAAATTTAAGTTATCACATGTAGCAATATTTTTGCCAATCTATCTCCTGGGGCAAGGTGAATAAAGGACAAAATAAACAAATGTGACTATACCAAATTAAAAAGCTTCTGCACAGCAAAACAAATCATCATCAAAATGAAAAGGGAACTGACCATGTGGGAGAACATATTTGCTGATGATACATAGGATGAAGGGTTTGATCTCCAAAATATATAAAGAACTCATATGACTCAAAACCAGGAAGATAAACAACTCAGTTAAAAATGGGCAAAGAACCTGAGCAGACCCTTCTCCAAGGAGGACACACAGAGGGCCCATAGGCATATGAAAGCGTCCTCAACATCATTAGACATCAGACAGATGCAAATTAAAACCACAATGAGATATCACCTCACACCTGCCAGAATGACCATCATTAATAAATCTACAAACGACAAGTGCTGGTGAGGATGTGGAGGAGAAAAGGGAACCCTAGTGCACTGTTGGTGGGAACATAGCTGCTGGCACAGCCACTGTGGAAAACAGCATGGCATTTACTAAAAAAAAAGACTAAAAATAGCAGTTCTTATATCCTTTAAAGAAAAAAAAAAACATGATAAAATACAATTAGGCTAAAATAAAACAAAAGTAGTTTGTATAAAGAAGTAATAATTCAAAATACTGCGAGTGAACACCACCATCCCTTAAAATGTCTTAAACTTTCAAAGAAAGACTAAAAGGTTGACTGTACACAGTGAATAATAAAGAGATAAAAACATGAAAGTATCATATGTGATAGGGACAATACATCTGAGGGACTTCAATATAACTTCAACATCCAAAACACATTTTAAAAGAGAATATGTGGAATGATAGACACCTTATATTTAAGTAGAGAGTAGCTGAGCTTTTTCCTGTATTATAATCATGAGTAGTTTTCCTGAAAGTGCACACTAAGTGAAAAGCAAGGAACACAACATTAAATACAAACATAGGTTTATCTATTCAAATTGCAAGCCATCAAAGATAAAAATTTTAAAGCTCTTAGGGAGAAAATATAGATTATCTAAAAGTAAACAGCTCTTACATTGACAATAGATTGGTAATCATATAAAGTAGATATAGGCAGACAACAAAATAATAGCTTCAAATTGCCAAAGGAAAATCAGCAAAATTGTAGTCTGATGGAAAGTTTACAACATTTTATCAGATAGCTTACAACCAACAGACTTCACACAAAAAAAAAAGTTAAAAAATTTTACTTCACCAATAAGAAAATGTAAACAGAGGCAAGGCGTTAGACAAGAAGAACAAATCGTTAGCAAATGCATTGTAAAATAACTAAACATTACTTATAAAATTGTGTTTATTACTTCAAGACATTTAAATAATATCAGGGTTAAAATTCTCCAAAACAGAAATACTTTTCGTTGCTACTTTAACACATTTAGTAGTTTAAGCCACTAAATTTAGTATTTCACAGTTCCTTAGGTCAGGGGTTTGCTAGGAGTCCCATTGTACTAAACTCAAGGTGTCATATTTGTAGCTGTAGTGATCTGAATAACAAAAAATTGAGAAATTATTCTTCACATTTTTGGAAACTATTTACAAATTTAAAAAAGAAGTGGCTAACATTATTAAAAAATAGGTAGTGTCAAATGCGCCTCTTCATTGTTTCATATTTATCTTACTCTTTAATGTTAACTATTGACCAACATTCATGTTGGAAGTATCTCGTACATTCATTCATAAGTTGCAACCATAATTTGGCTAAAGATGCAAGCACTTAGAAAAAATAATCGAAGTGTTCTATGGGAGACAAATAATAATTGTGTGTTACACATTGTTTATAAAAGAAAAATATAATAATCATATACATCTTAACTTTTTAAAGATCTAGTTTTAAAAATTCTCCAATATGTTATTGGTTCTGAGCCACTTAAATTGGTTTTAGTACAATTCTCACAAATAAAATAAAGTTCAAATGTGAAGAAATCTTCTTCTTGGTATGTGCTAGGTTAATTTGGTATGTATGTATACATGTGAACATATGTGTGATAGCTACTTATTATTTTTAATGTGTACAGTCCTATTCTATCATGACCTTTGACTTTCGGGTACATAATATTCATTCATTATGACATGTCAAACAACATAATTATCCAGTGCAAGAAAGCACATCTGCCAAACTGTATATTCCAGACATTTCAGTTGATCGCTTCGGATACTTAGTGATTCCCCTTTAGAATGTGAAAGCATAAACAGGCTTTACCCTGGAGCTTCCTATGTCAAAAATGCATTAAGGTGACTCTTAGTGAAATGTTATTTTTTTTCAATGTTTGTGTAAATGTAGAGGATTAAAAGGAAATGTAAAATTGTCTGCTGCTTGAAAGCTATGGTGAAGAGTTTTGCTGAAAATTACTAGATATGTATTTCAAATGTGGTATAATTTGTCAATAAAGTTATTTCAACTCTAACCTATTAGAAAAATACAGGGAATACATAACCATTTGTGACAATAATAGAACTCTAATGTCACTTTTATAACTATCCATTTCGGGTTGGTGTGCATAAGTGCGGTGTATCTTTTCCTCAGATCTGACAGTTGTACTTTCAGTAGATTTTAAAATCATAAATAAGCCATCCTGTTTGAGCTGAGTGTAAAATGGAAGTTACATACACTTACAGGGTGTGCTTCACTGCTCCATCTTTCATATCTCTTTATTTGAAATTGTAATCATCCTTAGAAGACTTGTTCTGTCAAAACCATATCATGGTATAATTTGATTGCTTGAATCTAAAAATATTCAGTCAGAGAAATTACTGTTTAAAAAATCTTCACAAATAAATTGAAAAGTGTGTGTGTGTGTGTGTGTGTGTGTGTGTGTGTATGTATATAATATTATGGCTGTAGTAAAAGCAGTGAGCAAAATGACTTTAGATCTAATTTTATATTGTATTTGTATTCTCTCTGCTATCTTGTATATTACTTACACTTAAATTTTCAGAGGTTTTAAATATTATCTTCCAGATCAACTACATGTTATCAGTATAAGAATTGAAACACTCCGTTGCTAGTCTGCACCTTATTTTATTTTAAATACCTACCATCATTTTATTTAATCCCTTTACAGTAGATCCCCTCAGTTTTTAGTTCCTCGGGGCTAAACCCAGGTGAATTAGCTGCTTAGCAATTTTCTCTCTGAATCCTTAAGGTAGTCTGAAGTATAGTCATTAAATCCTGTACTTCTAAAGACTTCCTCTCTCTCTTTCACTTTATTTATGGAGAAGATTGTGACCCTGAATAATAAGTATATCAGCTTCAAAATATCTCATCCATTGTTTTCTTCGCCATTCCTTAGTTCAGCGGGGGGCGATGCTCTTTTTCCAGTTGATCCCTTACATTCCTAGACTCCAAATACCCATGCCAATTGTGTGTGAGGAAATGTCATAGGAAAGGGAGTTTCAGGATTGCTTCGTGAGAAAAGCCTTCAGAGAAGGGTAGAAGTGTCTCTTCCTGGCAGAAGAGCAAGTGGCATTTGGGAGAGAGGCGAAACAGATGGTGACTCTGAAAAAAAAGGACCCGATAATATTTCCTCTTCATAAAATAAACACTAGTTGAACATGAAAACCAGAAGGTTAACTAAATATTTTTGGTAAACCTCCAAGTTCATGGTAAGTATGGATCAAGCTCTTGATTTCAAAAGTGTAAAATATATAAACCCTCAAATGCAGTTTCCTGTGTTCATTAAGTTAGCCAAAGATAAAAGTATGCATTTAGTGCCTGATAGGAAAGGTCTCTCACAGCTCATCTCAAAACTTCTAAGCAATAAACACTTTAAAAACTGAGAACTTCGTGTAAGAAGAGTGGTATATAGTTTAAATTTAAAATCAGAATATGTTGATATATGTTATTTTGTTGTAAACCCCTTAGTATAATTCTGGACAAGAATGATTCTATAACATATAATGAACACAGGGAGAAAAAAAAAAAAGGTATATTTCTACCAGATATTTACTTTGAGTAGTCAAGCCTGATACAACTTTGAATCATGTTTATGTTTCAATGTATCATCTATCAACTTTATATCATGTCTATTATTCCCAAGAAAAATGAGTATTCAATGAGTATTCATTGTCCTTATGCTATTCTCTATTTTGTTTCTTCCCCATGTTTCAATATTTTAAAGCAAATAGCATTTTAAATGTATCTTACTGAATACATTTCAATCTTAAAATGTCATTAGCCACCATTTTCAGTTATATCAACATTTAAAATTATCTATCAGTTACATGAAAGGAGAATATTAATGGTCTTCCCTTTCAACCCATAAAGCTTCCCCCAGTCCCACATCCTCAAACTTGTCATCTATTCATTTAATGACTTTAGATTTAAAGTCATTAAGGCATTTAGGTTAATGCATTTAGATTTTGTATTATAATCTTATTTTTCTTTTCTTTATACTTTTTAATTATAGTTCACATGCAATTATATTAGTTTCAAGTATACAACATAGTGATTATATATTTATATAACTTGTAGTTATAAATCTAGTACTCATGATACTATACATAGTTATCAGAGTACAATAATATCGACTATACCCCTTTTGCTGTACTTTACATCCCCATGACTGTTTTTATAACTGGCAATTTGTACTTCTTAATCAATTCCCCTTTTCCACCTAGTCCCCCAACCTTTCTTCCACTGGCAACCATCAATTTGTTATCTAAATCTATAAGTTTGTTTCTGACTTATTTTCTTTTTTTAGATTTCACACATAAGTAAAATTATATGATATTTGTATTTGCCTGACTTATTTCACTTATCTTGCACTGTAATCTTATCCAAGTATGTATTATGTTGTCTATACTGGAGGATCCTAAATGTTGAAATAAAAAGAAAAGTCTTTAGGTTGTATTGGTGATATAATATTTGTCACAGCAGCATCAGTACAGGAGTGCTGTACCATTTATGAGAACGCAGCCAGTGCCAACACCTAGTGAACTTTGTGATATTTTCCATTAATAATAATATCCATGTAATATTTGAACCAATTTTATATTTTAATAGCATAGATTATAAAACAACTGATATTCTTTCTGTGCATCATCTTCCTTTTTCTGTCAAATAATAATAATTTGCCTACATATTATTCCAGCAAGTTTTTCTCAAAAGACGATGCTTGCTTGGCAACTCCAGTACGCAATTTAAAAACTCCTGTTTTAAGTCCACTCATAGTGCCTTTTCAATTTTCACTCTTCCTTGAAAGAACCAATGTTTTTTCCTATACTACATATCCAAGATGGATTTAACCTTCTCTAGTTAATTCATACCTGAAATTGTCTTTGGTTTACTTACATAATTTGTCAGAATAATAATGTCTTATTTAAACATAATTTTGTCTATACACTATGGACATTTTTCAATTGTCTTCTCTACAATGGAGGAGTTCTTATCAATAGGCTGATGCCAAACAGATTCTCTTCCCCTTGTCGATTCTCTTTGGTGTTTTGTTTTGTTTTGTTTTCTTCTTTTTCTCCTAATGATAATTCATATGAACTGTCTAGGTTGGTATTTACCTTCACCTTATATTTTCTTTAGCTTTATTTTCTCTATCTCTATGATAATTTCTTTCCTACCCATACAATGTTTCCTTTTTGTTTTTGTATTAATTTCAGTTCTGTTTTAATATCTATTTGAATATTGTCCCTCATCCAGTTTTTCTATTATCTGTGTCGTGTTTCCTTTCAAATAGCTGTCAATTTGCTCTATCCTCTGAGAAATCAATTCAGCTTTACATTCTAGTCCTTCCATAGAATTCATCATTGCAGAAATCATAATTTTTATTTCTAATAAATGTTAATCCATTTTCCTCTTCTTCACTCTCCCTCCTCTGCCCCTTCCTTCTTCTTTTTCCTGTTTCTATGCAATTATTTTCAAAAATTCATCCACATAAGATATTTTATTCTTGCCCTGGCTGTTGTGGCTCAGTGGACTGGTTGCTGGCCTGAGAACCAAAAGGTCACCGGTTCAATTCCCGGTCAGGGCACAGGCTAGAGGTACAGCCCAGGTCCCCACTTGAAGGTGAGTGAGAGACTAACTGATAGATGTAACTCTTGCACATTGAGGTTTCTTTGCTTCTCTGCCCTCCCTCCCACTCTCTCTAAAAATAAGTAAATAAAATCTTTTAAAATGTATATACTTTATTTTTCTTCTACTTGGTTGTCTCCTAATAAGATTTTATTCTATCTTGATTTTTATACTTTATGCTTTCAGTTTTTATCATGTAGCTGATAACTGTTGCTGTTTAAATTTAAACTAAAAAAATATATTTTAAGTTGATGTTATTGCCTTATTTTGCTCTTTTGTGAAGATTGTTTCTCCAATAGATCTCCCTACTGATATAAAAAGCCACATTTACACTTTCATTTAAAAAATAATATTTTATATCTCACAATAAATGCTATCCTTTCAATTTCTTATAAGTTATCTGCTTTATTTTTTATCAGTACAGAAGTCTTTTTTTCACGCTATCATGCCATGAATACCTAGGGAATGGTTCCAGCAGCTCAGGCTCCTTTTCATTGGTTCCCGCACAGAGAGCTGCTCTGGGCGGAGCAGGCTACTGCCTTGATTGAACCCAGATACCTTTCTCTTTGGCTTCCTTATTTTTTCCGATTATTTCCCTTCACACATTTCAGAAAGCTATCTCAGCTCTTAGGGTGATTAATATGCTTAATATATACATTGATTCTCTTGGCAAGAATCTTCCCTTTAGCTTATTAGTTTACGACAATGCCCACCGCAAGCTGGGTGACATTGTAGACAGACAGTTTTGCCTTGGGATCATTTGTGGGGCGTTCTTTTTTGAACAGTGTCCATTTCCTCGATGTCTATAATATCACCTTTCTTGTAAATTTCCATGCATGTGGTCAAAGGAACAACTCCATGATTTCTAAAAGACCTAGAGAACATGTAGTGGGTGCCTTTTTCACTTTGTGTTAGCCATTTTGGTGAATTACTAAAAGATGGCAGTTCCAGCCAAAAAGAACAGCCGTCTGCTTTAAAATGTAGGGCTTAAAAGCTTTCTCGTACTGCTCTTTTAATTTATTAACCATATTTAAAAATCCAGAAGATTTTAATTCTTCACTTTGTAGTTGTTATTAAATATGTATCTCACTTTGAATTTTGAATTGATTTCAATAACCACCTCTAAGGTCCATGACACAGGCACAAGACATGGATGATCATATAAATTTTTAAGGAAATTTTACCCAGTGAACTGAGATCAAATTTTTCATCACTCAGGCAAAGCAGATGATATAAAATGTAGAATATTGAAGTAGACAGATGGGAAAGTGGCATTTTTATAAACTGTCTATAAGAGAAATGCCATATGAAAAGGTACCAAAAAAACCCCCCATTTTCCAGTTATTATCATAATCTGTGATATTATGTACAGTTTTCTATACTAATCATTTCATGGAATATTTTCTTTCTTACATATAGTTTAAATTTCTTTAAATATGATGGGAAATACTTTTAGGAAATGAGCACTTGAAAATAGTATAAAATAAAAACTCACTGAAGGTGAAATCTTGCCCCCCGAATTATAACATATTAGTATTTTTCAGTATTGTATAGAAATGATATCATTGTAAATAAGCAAATAGTAAAGAAGAAAAAACATTGCAAAGAAAAAATTAGGTGCTGCAATTTACCACTGAAATGGCAGAGCAGAAATTCATATTATATAACATGCACTTTAGTGAAGATTTGACAAGAAAGCAGAATAACTATTTGAATTATAATTCATTTTTACTATGAAAGAGTTTTTACAAAAGAGTCCATCCAAGTAATTTATTATAAGATATTCTGTCATTAAAATATTAAAATACATCATGGAGAAAGATATTATGATTTTAAATTTATATATGATAATTTAAAGCATGCTTTTGTTTTCTTCAAAATAATTTCAATGACATTTTACTATAAACGTTATAAAATGGGATTATTTTATTTTTATATATGCTAACTTACATTTCCCTTATTTATTATTGAAAAAACACCAATGACATAATATAATAGTATATGAGGTTTGTCCAGACAAAGCCCAACCATTATTAATATAATGAAGACTGTGTGACATGAATGTAACCTGCAGCCTAGGAGAGAGGTCTGGACTGCACATGCATGAACAATGACAACTTCACTGTACTAGGCAGTGGGTGAGTGAGCATGTGCACTGTGCAGCCATTACATTTAAAATGACTGAGCAAATAGAGCAACAAATCTGCATCAGATTTTTGTGTAAAACTTGAACATTCTTCTGTGGAAACTATTTGGGTGATTCGGAAGGCCGCGGCTATGGGCAACAGTGATTAGCAACTCCATCCTCTCATGCATCATGTCTCATGCAGAATTTTTGCTGAAACATCAAATCACTCAAGTGACTCAGCTGCCCTAAATCCCAGATATGGCACCCTGTGACTTCTGGCTTTTCCCAAAACTAAAATCATCTTTGAAAGAGAAGAGATTTCAGATTTGAGATTCAGAAAATACAATGAAACAGCTGATGGCAATTGGGAGAACTGTGTGAGGTCCCAATGTGCCTGCTTTGAAGGGGACTGAGGCATCGTTGTCCTGTGCACAATGTTTCTTGGATCTTGTATCTTCTTCAAGAAATGTCTCTATTTTTCCTAGTATCTAGCTTGATATTTTCTGGACACCCTGCATATAATTTAATATAATACATATGCTATATAATATGTATTATAATGCTGTATTTAGAAAAGATCTTCCATATAAAACTTCTTCCAAATGGAAAATAACAGCAAGGACATCTAATTTTATTTTTCTTTATGGGTAGAATGGTTTAGTTTTTCATTTTTTCAAGTCTTTAAAATTTGACTTTAAAATATTTTATTTCAAATATGTAATCAACATATTACTTTACTGTGGTATTTTTATGGAGAATATATTCAATGAATAACTCTGCCCCTTCTACTGTTCCTGCTACTCAGTAAAATAATTATTATGGATGAAGACACATTAGTATTAAGAGGCATAAAATACTACTAAATATAGCTAGGGTGGCTATAACTGTTATTTTGTCCTTGTTATTTTGTCATTAATAATTAATTGATAGTAACTAGTAAATTATGTGCTATAATTAACATTGCAGGCATCATTTACTGTGGTTGATTTGCGAATAAGAGAGACCATGTATTTTTTTGCAACATATCATTGATAGTAACTTGAAGGCATCATGGATGATCAGTATATTATTCGGAAAATAATTATTGAATACTCATTATATGCATTCCACCTTATAATTTGCATTCTGAAAATGAAATATGGATTAGTGATTTGCCTTAAGCATATAGGAGGAATATTAAATAATATCTGTGCTAAAACTATATGAGATTATTTATGATTTACTGGAAACCAAAATGTTGAAGTACATCCTCTTCAATGACATCCAATGCTCTGGGAAGACAAACAACCCAATTAAGAAGTGTGCAAAGGACCTGAAGAGACACTTCTCCAAGGAGGACATACGCAGGGCCCAGAGACACATGAAAGGATGCTCAGCATCACTAGCCTTCAGAGAGATGCAAATTAAAACCACAATGAGATACCACTTCACAGCAAACAGAATGGCCATCATAAACAAATCAACAAACAACAAGTGCTGGCGAGGTTGTGGAGAAAAGGGAACCCTAGTGCACTGTTGGTGGGAATGCAGACTGGTGCAGCCACTGTGGAAAACAGTATGGAATTTCCTCAGAAAACTAAAAATGGAACTGTCTTTTGATCCAGCAATTCCACTGCTGGGATTATACCCTAAAATCCTAAAACACCAATTCACAAGAAGCTATGCACCCCAATGTTCACAGCAGCACAATTTACAATAGCCAAGTGTTGGAAGCAACCTAGGTGCCCAACAGTAAATGAGTGAATAAAAAAAAAAAAGAAACCTGGTACATTTACACAATGGGATACTACGTAGCAGAAAGAAAGAAGGAGCTCCTACCATTTGCGACAGCATGGAAGAAACTGGAGAGAATTATGCTAAGTGAAATAAACCAGGTGGTAAAAGACAAATACCATATGATTTCACCTATAAGTGGAGATTAATTAACACAGCAAACAAGCAAATGAAATGTAACCAGAGACATTCATGTGAAGAACAAACTGACAGTGAACGGGGGAGTGGGGGGGGAAGATGGGG